>WEKX01015854.1:0-40054 GCA_013390025.1 Pitta sordida
ACTCCCAAATCCTCCTCCATCTGACCACTCTTCAGCCCATTTTTTTCTAACAGAGAGCTTCCATAACATTGAAGTATTTGTCTGCTATAAAAAGTATTTCTGTGTCTTTTCAGTGACTAATACTTACAGTGGCATTGAACTTGTCTACCACACTAGCTTTTGACTTCTTGTTCAGAGATGGCCATTATTATTATAATTCTATTTTACTTTTTCTAACAGGGAGTTCCCTATTTTCACAACTATTTGAACTAATGGAAGGCAAGCAGAAGATGGTTCATACACAAACTCATTAGTCTCTCTGAAAGAACGTTTCATTACTGTGTGGGTGGAAATATCCTCTGTTCTCAGAGTAGTTGTAATATAGCAACTGTAATGTGAAGCACAAAATATTCCAGGTTTTATATAGTAATTATCTTAGATAAGCCTCAGGAGGAGAAACAGCAAGGCCTACAGAAACATTTTTGACCTTGGGTACGTCACTTATATTTCCTTTTTGCTTGCTCTTTCCGTCTTACTTTACGGCACAAGTTCTTTGACACAGAGATTATCTTTCACATATGGCCATATAACAAGATACAGATGCCTTTGTGCAGCTGAGGCTTCTGTGCTCAGTGTAATAAAAATAAACAATACTAACAAGAAATGAAATATTCTAGGCCTTTTTCCTGCTGTGCTAATAAGGTGACGAAAAAGGAGTTTAAGGATGTCATCCAGGAGGATCCAAACATCAAGCTATGACTCATGAGTGGAGAGATTAAATTCAAGGGATGAAGTCAGAGGAATCCCCACTGCAGACACTGCGTACAGATAACCAGGCCTTGCTCTTATTCATAGATTCAATTAAAAAAAAAAAAATTCAAGTAGAAGAAGAAGGGGGAAATATTTCATGACAGTAGTAGCATGTAACAAATTAATAATTCACAACTAGGAATTTAATGACTTCCTTGAGCAGCTCATGCCATTCTGAGAATCAGACTCCAAGTCAGTTTTGAATAACCCTTGGTCTGAAGACCACGGAAAGAGAGAGCAGTGAACATTTGCACTGTGGAGTGCATTGTTACTTTGCATCAGTTACACTAAGAAAATCTACTTTAGTACAGTGGTTAAGTGTCCCCACCTGGTGTGTGGGAGACCTGGGTTCGATTCCCACCAGGGAGACAGTGTTAAGAGTTGGACTCGATGATCCTTGTGGGTCCCTTCTGACTCAGAATATTCTATGATTCTATGATACTCTGTGTGTAAGCACACCTTTGATTTTCTGTTCCCTGAGTGGGTAACCTGTGTAAGAAAGGATAAATTAGAACCCTAAAATCTCTTTCCAGCAAAACTGACTGGTTTTTGTGACTTCTGAGGTTAGACTAGTTTGGAGTAGTCCTAACAAAGATCAATTTGATTCTGAGTTGTAATAGATTTATAATGTGGTTTTCCAATAATCTTTTCAGTACATCAGTAAATCAACGTGTTCTTGTTCATTTGTTCGAACTTGCTTTCTTCCAGAAAGAAAACTGAAAACATTCAGGCTGCAGACTCAAAACCCACACACAATATAACCATTTGCAGAAATTATTTCTATAAAGCTTGCATGTAAGCAGGAACCAAATACCCTTATCTGTAGTGTGAAGGGAGGAAAGTAGCTACCATGAACCTGATGTGAGGGCTGCTGCAACAGTTAGAACAAGTTCATAAATAGGACTGGATAGGCAAACAACCATGTTATTAGCTCTGCGGGCTGTTATTACCTCCATATTTATTATTTACTACAATAACTTGAATAGGAAGACAAAAGATTGGAAAAATATATTAAGATGTCCACATTTAATTACATATTATTTCTAAATAGCGCATTTTGACCTGTCAGTGTTATTTTAGTAGGTATATTTGTGGCAGACCAAATGTATTTTCTAGTGAGTTAAATCTGGATGCGGGTGAAAAAATTATATCAAATCTCATAATGAAAAAAATTTGCTTTTTTTTTTTTATTATTATGTAAAGTATGAACAAATTAAAATTTGTCAAGAGACAATGTTGACTTCAGTGTAAATCTTACTGAAAATCTTCCAACCAAGTGATTGTCCAGGTCTACAACTCAAGATTATTATTCTGCCCACAACACATTTGGAAATATCAGTTCTCTGATATCTGACCTGTCCTTCTCCACCAAAGAGCCACATCATTACCTCTCTCACTCTGGAGCAAACACAGTCAGCTGACCATAAGAGAATACTTTCAGGCTTATCTTTGGCACTTGAAAAGAAAAACAACAGCAACAACACCCTTAAAATAATTGTTCTTTGCCTTCTTGTAGTAGACTCCAGAACTCTGAGGACAAACACTTAAATTTTATAGGAAAACAAACCCTACACACCTAAAATACTTATTATGCAAAATTTTAAACTACTAACTTAATAATTTTCATGATTTCATATTTCAAAGTAGGATTAAAAGTGACAAAATTCATGTAGCATTTTAGAAAAATTAGGAAGTTATTCTGATTAAAATGAGAAGTTTGATGTCTTCCAGTCCTGCATCTCAAAGCAGCTCGTCAACTGGAGTGATCTCTCATTGGAATGGTCTGCCCAGGGGGGTGGTGGAGTCGCCATCCCTGGAGGTGTTTAAGAGAAGACTCGATGAGGAGCTCAGTGACATGGTCTGGATGGTGGGAGGCTTGGATGGATGGAGCGTGGTGCCCGTGGTTCCACACTTGTGGGGCTGATCCCTGGGTGGGCGTTCGCTTGGGAGTTGGACTCGATGATCCTGTGAGTCCCTTCCAACTCAGAATATTCTGTGATTACACTCTGTGATTACACATGTGGGCCTGATCCCTGGGTGGGCGTTCGCTTGGGAGTTGGACTGGATGATCCTGTGAGTCCGTTCCAACTCAGAATAAACCGTGAACCTGTGAACTCCAAGACACTCTGATATAATGACTGACAAACTGAAGCTCTGCAGATCTCTCATTACTTAGGAAAAGTAGGGAATTTGTTTTCCCTCTCCAGCACATCAAATATTTAATCAGAGACTGCAACACTAGGCACTGTAGATTATATTGTCCCTCACAGTCTGCTGTTCTGCAGAGGATACATGGCTCTGGATCACAGCAGAGACTCACAGGAAGCCTCTATGTTTCATCCCATCCACTCATCCTCTTTTTCTTCCTTTGGATGTAAATCACAGATTAATTTTAGGTAACAACAAAACTTGTTTTGAATGCAATAGAGCCAATATCTTATGTGTTTTAATGTCCTGGAAAAAAAAAATCACATGAACAGTTTGATTTTTCTGAGGGAGAATATTTCATTAATATCTTGGTGGTAGAGTACACAATAGACATATTTAGAGGTTCTTCACACATAGCAGCATTTCAGTTGTCCAATATTTCAACTCCTTTAGATAAACAAACATGTGGTAAACCAGAATACTGGTATAATGAAATGTCATTCATCATTCAGTGTTACAGATGATGCTACAGAAAACATCAAGTACAGAAATCTCTGTACTGAAACCAACATTTATCTTCAAGAAATCAATGTGGTAAGTAATAATAGCTAACCTGAAAGAAAATATGTCTGCAGAAGCTCAGCTATGCATGAAGAAAATGGATGTAAGTAAAGAAAAAATACTCAACAAAAAATAATACAGCAATTTTTTATCTGCTAAGATTTATTTGTAGAAAAGGGTTGGGTTTTTTTCAAATCATATATTATAAGTTATACAAAATTCACTCAAGTTATGTTTTACATCCCAAATGAGCTTCCTTTTGGAAGCTCAAAGGTGCACTTTTCTGTTAAGACTATAAATATCCCATGCAGATATAAACAAAGATAATTCCTCAAATGAGGTAGTACAGTAAAATAAAAAAGAATGGCTAAATCAGTCACATAGTCCATCTGCTGGGGTAGGATATTTTATTATTCAGTGTTCAGATTTTAGAAGGGGGGAGGGGGGAAGGAGGCCTTTAACACTTTTAACTGTGAAAAGCACTTCATTCATATTCGTATCTAAAATGAAACATAGAATATGGTAGACTATTTTGATTAACATGAGTTATGGTATTTACTCCAACTTAGAAGAACTTCATTGCTCAAGGCAGTGCTCTGAACTGATGACTGTGTGCAAAGGAAGATTGAATGCCTTGTAGCATTTACACAGTTATTGAAATTCCAGTAAACTAAAAACAACTGTTCACTCATGGAAAAGTCCAGAAGCAGATAATCCACTAGAGTGAGAGACACTGGGATCAAGAACCTCACATCATCAAAATTATTACAATACCAAAGGGCTGAACCAAAAGAATCCTCCAAGGTCTCCATGTTTTGGTTTTTTTTGATTTGTAATATACATAAACGAACTCTCACTGTAAGGACCATGGAAGTCTGTCCCGTCACTTAGAAGTGTTTTTCCATGCAGGAGACTGAATTGTACATTGGAGATTTAATGCATGAAGAGACCTCAACCCATGACATGGGAACACTTATAAAGACCTTGAAATCATGCATACATAGATATATCTATATCTAGATATATCTATTTATCTATAACTATCTCAGACCTGAAACAATATCTTTAATTTGTTTGTCACAGTGTAAAATACACAGCAGAGGGCTTCCATGACATTATCTATCATGTTTAATTCTGTTTATTATTATGTTTAATTTCCAGCCTGCCTTCATGGTTTAACTTGAAATACTGGAGAAACCCTTTGTTAGCAAAACATGAACAAGTGCAAACTTCTGAACACAACTGACATAACGATTTTGTCAGTATCCCAGACATTCCTAGTGACAAGGATATGAGAAAAAAAATTGTGTTTGATCCAAAAACAATTTGAGGAATTATACCACAGTGATATTCGGCAGTATCTGGCATCTGTTTAGAACTCAGTGCAGCATGTATAAGTGCCCGGTGGCCTATTGAGACTCTTTGTTGTGAAATGTCCTACCTAAACACACACACAGCAGCAGCATTACAGAGAAGATCCAAGATGAATTATAACTAAATCTAGTAAGAGATATAAACCATTATTATAATGTTTTTCAAATTTGTCTACTGCATAAGTGAATATCTTTAGTTCTGAATTACAGATGAAGAACTATAGATCTCAAGGGTTGCCACTGTTATTTAAATGGTTTATGAAAGGGGATATTTTTTTTTCCATCTTAAATGATTTACATCAAACAAGCTCAGGAAGAAGTACTTTCCCACATAGTACATAATTTCAAATTCACTGAAATATATAGACAATACTTTTCTGATACAAAGTTTACATCACAGAGTTAAATGAATAAGAAATCTGTTCCCGAAGTTTTAGAATTACGAATTCAATAAAGATTGCTTCTTTCTTTTTTAATGTACTTCAGATTACAATGTTAGAATATAAAAACAAAAATTCTTTGGCCTTAAAAAACATTTTTAAAAGCAATTTTTACTTCACTCAAAACCTACTGTCATTCCTCCTAAAGAACAATGCACAACTAATTTAAATAAAGTAGAAGTTGTTTGTTTGTTTGTTTTCTGTTGCTATGTAAGAGATAAAAGCTGCTTTCTAGTTTCCCTTTAAGGCAAAGTATCTTTTCAGCCCCAGAAGCTGGATTTCAGTGACTGTCCACATGTGTTACCATAACTTCTCCGTGCAAAGTCAGAAACAAATTCAGACATACAGTTAACACTGGTATCTAAATGAGGTTCCCTGAGAATTAACAGATCTTAAAAGAAAACAGTAATCGACAAGCTTCAGAAATGCAGCCTAAGCACCACGTCTATGATGATTCTCTCAATGAAAATAACTCTATTTGTAACACTTACTGTAAGCAAGCTTGAAATTGGAGGCAGTCTTGAAAGAATAAATCCGCAGTGCTGTATATAAAAGAACTTCATTCTAGCAAATGGACTTTAATTAGAACATCACTGGTGTCAAATTTCTAATAAAATGTTTAAAGACAAATGGATATAACAGAACCTTGGGAGCTCTGCTAATGTAGAAACAGCTGTTAATTGCTGGGGATTTAAATTTTTGTATTAGCACTAAGTCTGAGGCACAGAACGGATAGACACAGAGGCTTTGTATGCATTTAAACTCTTTTCAGATTGTCACATAAATGAGTTTTCAGCTGCTGTGTAGCATCCACAGACTTGCACAGACCTCAACACCACCTCCTCTGCTGATGCAGTCCATGGGGATTAGCTCCAACTGATGTCTCTGGTCACATCTTATTGGTACTTGCACAGATTTCTATGGACTACCTGCATTTGCATTTAGAATAAACCCAGTTTTACCCAGTGTCACCTAAGGAGACTGGAATTTACTAAAGGATTGCCATTTTGAGAGCTGCATTGCCTTCTTCCTTGCATTTCTCCCACCACAACTGGAGCATGATATGACTATCCTCTGAAGCATAATATTCTACTGAACCTCACACGGATTTTCAATAAGAGATTTGACAACAAATTATTACATGTCAGCAGTGAATGACCCGAGCTTTTCTGAGGGCCCTCTGAGGGCCAGATCATTAAAAAGGTGATAAATTTCAAGCTACAGATAGTAAATCATGGAAACACTTAGGATAAATGGATCCACATTACTTTTGTCCCTCCTGAACCTGCCAGGTAGGGTTAGCCAATGAAAATAACATGGACACAAGACCAACTCAGCTAAGAATCTGGACAAAAATGCAACAACCCAAAAATTCCCACTGCAAAAAACCAAGCCAAACCACTTTAGTACTACCCAACATAGGCTGTTCTTTCCATTCAAACAAACAAACAAACCAGTGATCTTCAGAATGATGTTTTTTCACAAATTGCATAGTTTGAAGCTTGTATATTACAAAATGTCTCTATGTACATACTTTCAAAGTCATTAAAAAAAATCAGAGACTCAAAATAATCATTTGGGAGGTGCGAGGTGGAGAGAAAGGGGCAGACACAACCTGCACAAACAAAATTTATTCTGCATGATGTTACACCTCAATAGCAGAGAATGTCTATGTGAAAACCTGGAGAAGCAGTGATGTATATGTGGATATATATTTGTGTGTATATATTTCTGCAGATAATCATAGAATCATAGAATGTCCTGCATAGGAAGGGATCCACAAGGATCATCAGGTCCAAATCCTGGTCCTTCCCAGGACAATCTCCAGGAATCATATCACATGCCTGAGAACATTGTCCAAATGCTTCTTGAACTCTGCCAGTCTTGGGAAACCTGGGACACCTGGAAAACCTGTTCCAGTGCCCAGACACCCTCTGGGTGAAGAACTTTTCCCTAAAATCTAACCAAAATCTCTCGTGACACTGTTCCATGCCATTTCTTCAGGTTTCCCCCTCAGAAGGATATTGTAACTGCAATGAAGTCTCCCCTCATCCTCCTTTTCTCCAGACTGAACAATCCTTAATATGAGCCAACGGTGTACCCAGGTGGCTAAGAGGGCCAATGGCATCCTGGCTTGTATCTGGAATAGTGTGTCCAGCAGCACGAGGGAAGTTATTCTTCCCCTATACTCGGCACTGATCAGATCACATCTTGAGTGCTGTGTCCAGTTCTGGGCTCCCCTGTTTAAGAAGGATGTTGAACTGCTTGAGAGGGTCCAGAGAAGGGCGACAAGGATGGTGAAAGGACTGGAGGACAAGCCCTATGGGGAGCGGCTACAGGAACTGGGATTGTTTAGCCTGGAGAAGAGGAGGCTCAGAGTTGACCTCATTGCTGTTTACAACTACCTGCGGGGAGGTTGNTGGTATCACGACCCTGAGGTTAGTGCCAGGGTTTTGGGCTCAATCCCTTTATGGGCATCCACTTAGGAATTGGACTAGATGTTCCTTGTGGGTCCCTTCCAGCTTAGAATATTCTGTGATTCTCCTCCCATGGCTTTGCCTCAAGGCTCTTCACTACCTCCAATCCTTTTTTGGATGCTCTCTAAGAGCTTTATATAATTCTTATTTTGTGACACCCAGAACTGCACACAGTAGATGTATGGGTGCATAAAGGTCTTTCTCTTTCATTTCTGGCTAGGAGACCAGAGAACTGAGCCAATAGTGTCACAGGAAATGAGCTCCCATGCTTATGGAGAAACTAGCACAGCACAGACAGAAGCCAGTGAGCTCAGAGAGGAGAAATGTGGAGGCTATTCCTGATCACCTCTGTCCTGTCACATGACACGCTCAGCAGACAGAACCTTCACACCAGAGGAAGGCTTTCTTTGCTCTAGCATTTATACCAGCCACTTCTCTTGCCTATTTCATCCCTCTCTAGCCATCCCCAGTCTCTAGATGTCACTTTTCATGTGACTTTTTGCAGGAGAACTGCAGTGAATGTATGTGAGGAAAAGAAACACAGTGTTGGTCTCAGGATAGTTCTGTTCAGGAGCAGATCCTTGGACATACTGAGGACTTGAATGGGCAAGTCTCTGAGCTACTGAAGTCTGGCTGTCCCTGCTCAGGATTGGTTTAAAACAGGCGGTTGAACTCTTAGGTTGTCTCAGTGGTATCTCAAGGAGGATCATCCTGCAAATCACTCACCATCCTATATCCCGGTTCTTACTTGTTAAGGACGATAATAACACCAGGAATCGAAGAACTGGATGTGTACCTGCTGGGAAAAAAACCCCAACCAACAAACAAAAAGCAAATAACTCTAGTTCTTCATGTAGTCATTGAAAGTAATTATTTTACACAACATTCATCATGTTTGTATTTACAGAGTGGAAAACTAATGGGGTTGTAGAGGTGAATCTACTGTGTAGCTCACATTTTACTTTTGCTGGAACTGTGTGAGGAGAACAATCTTTATAATGCAGATACAGTGGAGCTGGATGTTTTCTCATTTGCTGCTGTGATTTTTCACTTCTGTTGGCTAAGTAAAATCAGCAGTTATGATTAGGAAAGCATTCACTTCTGTGTTCAACTATCTATAAGGACTAGTCCTTGTAAACCATCTTCAGTTCATCTAGGGAAGGACAACAATACCAAGCTCAATATGCTTGAGAGTGTCCAGAAACCCTGACACTTCACTCTGTTCTAAGTAACACTAATCAATTACATCACATATCTATGGAATGCCTTGTGGCATTTTCTTAGGCCTAGCATTAGGAGATGCATTTAGGGATTCTGTTCCAGAGGAGGCCAGAATTAAACTCGAGTTCTTTAAGTCATATTTCTATCTCTGCGCTTACTGCAGAGTCATGGGGAATGGGGTCATCTTTAGTCCTCATGCACAGTTACTGAGCTGTCTTGCCTGCTTTCTGCTTCCACAGGAATCCTTTCCCACCCTTGGTCCCATTTAAGAGGTTGGCTGCCTTTTCCTCGGGAACACAACCTTTGATGTAGGTGGCCCAGCCAGAGAACTAATGTTCTTGCTGTTATTCACAAGGGCAGAGGAGTCATTTGAATCCTTAAAATCATTAAAAATAAATCTGTCAAAATCACTGTCAAATCACATGTAAACACAGACCATGTTGTTGACATGTATTATATCTGAATTGTCAATATCTGAGAAAAACTCTAAGGACATATTTTCCAGCATACTTTTATTAAGTAAATGAAAAAAAGCTTTTTTTGCTCTAGGAATTCACTGCTGAATGTATTATTAGATATTACATAAATACTGAGATTAACCCTTCTGTAATTTGTTTATCCTGTATTAAAACCTACTGCACTGACAGATATGGTGATTGTGCTGCAATGAACTGGAAAAATAAAAGCCAATACAACTATATTTGTTATGCAAGAGCAGTCAACAGTCAAGTTAATAACATTTTTTACAATTAACTTTTGTAGGTGAGAACTAAAAGGAGCTAGAGCAAGATAATTTTTCTATTCTATGCATGTTACAATTTGACAAGAAAACATTTACAGATTTAATGGTTACTGAGAAAGAAGTAATCCGAGTAGCAAATTCTGAAGTTCTAAAAGAGCTTAGTCTTTTAAGCAGCAGCTTTTCTGCATTAAGGACACCAGGATTAGGGTTTGTGCTTTTAAATGATCCAAGTAATAAATAGTTTTGAAGGTGCAAAGTCAAGAAAATAATAAATAAAGGTCTTCGACGGATTAACTGTAGGAAAGATTCCACTAATCACTGCTTGTGAAAGGGTGACCTTCAACATAAGTAGAGCTATTTTGTCGAACCAAAGTTGATTTGATGAAAACAGAACTAACAAGGAATAAAGTCACAAATTATCTGCAATCAAAATGCTTTGAAAGGTTATAAAAACATTTAGTACATCTATCAGTGGTAAGGCTCTCACAACGTATTTCAGGTCTATGATGGTGAAGAGTGTGATATAACAGACTCATAAAGTCTGAGGGCAAAAGGACCCTTTGTTCATTTATCTGACCAACACCATACATCACATCTTCCCTATGCACCAGCACTCTGAACGCAACAGTTCTGGGCTAGACCATGGTTTTGATATAAACTCTAGGAAATGCATACTCTTCTATATTCCCTGGAACACGGTTATAGATGGAGAAAACGATCGGATCATCTGCATGATCGGCGACTGCAGGAGCTAGATGATCCTATGGATCCCTTCCAACTCAGAATAACCTGTGAACCTGTGCACTGGGACTGTTCAGCCCGGAGAAGAGGAGGCTCAGAGGTGACCTCAGTGCTGTTTACAACTACCTGAGGGGAGGTTGCAGTCGGGTGGGTGCGAATCTCTTCTCTCAGGCTGCCAGTACCAGAACAAGAGGACATGGCCTTAAGCTGTGCCAGGGGAGGTTTAGGCTGGCTGTTAAGAAGAGCTTTTTCACAGAGAGAGTGATTGCACATTGGAATGGACTGCCCAGAGAGGTGGTGGAGTCACCGTCCCTGGAGGTGTTTAAGAAAAGATGGGATGAGGAACTTTATCACATGGTGTAGATAATGGGATGATGGGATGTGGAGGTAGGTTTAAAAAAACCCAAAACCCAACCAAACCAAAACAAAAAAGATGACCCTGAGATCAGCTCAGGTGGTTAAAGCATGGCGCTCATAACACCAGGGTTATTCATTTTTTATTAGTTTGAGCGCACATAAGAAAGAAATGGAGCAAATGATTACACAGATAACAGCTCTCTTGAATAAATAAGGGCCTTTTAGGTCAATAGCTGAAATATGGTCTTCCTATAGAGAATTTTCAGCAACTCATAATCAAATCTGCCGGTGTGTTGAGCATTGCTAGAATTATTTCTACCTTTAAAGAACACTCTTTCAGATTTTTGTGTTCATTCAGAATTTTTTTTACGTATCAGTGTTATCTGTTGTTCTCTCTGAACCACCATCACCACCAGAGATACAACTGCCCTTTAATTTTATTTTTTTTTTTTTTAATTTCCAGGAAACTGGATTATGTCACAGCATTGGCTTATTCAAGCCAAAAAAAGGATAAAAATCCAATTCATTCAGCTGCTTGTGCTCTCTGACTCTCACTTTACATATCAAGCAAGTTCATGTCATAGACAAACTACGAAGTAAGGGATATTTTGTAAAAGGGAACTTGTAAGGTTTTTCATTTAATTTGCCTTTGACATTTCAAAGCAAATGGGGCAGATCTCCTCAAATTAATGGAAAGGCAGAGAAACCTTTACAAAGAGTATTGTTAGGCCTGTGAACAGTAAGTGTTACTTTTCATACCCAGTGAGCAGGAAATTTTTATGTCTCAAAAAGTAAAGAAAGGAGTAATTAGACTCTTTAATGGCGAAATAAAGGTATATGGACAGCTCAAAAGAATTGTATGTCCACAAGGTCAATTCAACATTCTTGTTAATTTTGACCTGAGATTGTTTCCATTATGCAGAACTAATATTGCCTTTCCAGAGATTTCTGAGTTGTAAATAAAGTGACAGACTTTTATGTCAGTAATTGGGTGGTATTGAGTTATTGAGAAATGGGCTGAAGGGGCATGATAATGTTAATGAAAGCTCTTGCACAATACATATATTTGAAAAGAGTACAAAGGTATAACTTGTCTAGGCTAGCCTATTTCGGTAGTCAGTAAGAAGACTAATATGATGGTGTCAAACAGAGATAATTGATACCAATTTTATGTATTTAAGTTTCTATCAAGGAAGTGCACTGAAATCCATCATTCCATTTACACTGACAAGTTTGTGAAATAGCAGCAGAATTTTTAGGTTTAATTCTTTCATAAATTGTGATAAGATGTTATTCAGAATTATCAAGATTATGAACTGGCAGATTTAAAGATCACACTTGGGGCCCAGTAATGCGTTCCATATGAAAAAGACATTTAAAAAAAATTGGGAATATATTTTCTAAGAACCAAGTTGCCAAGAGACACTAAAACTGAATAAAAAGCTTTTCAGATATAAGGCTACCACACATCACCTGAAAGTCTTTTCAGGTACACATCCAGCACCACTTTTTGTACTTTTTCACAGCTTCTGCAGTAGTATCAAAACTTGCATTAGTACCCATCATACACCCACAAATCTTTACTGTCCCAAATTTGCCCCAAAGACCCACAAAGTCCTGAGGACGTTCAGACAGCAAGTGCTCTGTGGTGAGTTGCTGCATAAACAATCAGCATAACAGCTTGGAGTTCACAGGTTATTCTGAGTTGGAAGGGACCCATAAGGATCATCTAGTCCAACTTCCCGACCCACAAGTGTGGAACCACAGGCCCCACGCTCCATCCATCCAAGCCTCCCACCATCTAGACCATGTCACTGAGCTCCTCATCCAGTCTGACCTTAAACACCTCCAGGGATGGCGACTCCACCACCTCCAGGTATATTTGGCTAACAGTGGATAAGTAGCTCATTCTTCACATGCACAGAGAATCCATGTCTTCCAAGGAACACCATTTTTTTGGGAAGGCCAGTGGTCCATCGAAGGAGTCCAAAAAGGCTTGTGTGCAGACAGTAGTCATCCCTTCTGGAAAGGGCACTGTCTTGACCATATGTAAAATCATGTGGGATCACATAATGCTTCTTTATGGTCTGTCCTGGCTGCTATGCCCCTATAGCCACTTGTCCTGATGGTTTCTGATGTAGAACTCTTACTGTTTGCTCAGGCCTGTCCTGAGCCTATCTCACCCATACAAATACATTAAATTCTTCAGTAGCTGGTTTATTAGGCATGTAATAAAGTTCTAGCGCAATTTCTTCTTTATTCAGAGATGCTTCAATGGAACATCTAATTTCCATTCAGGTTGAGTGAAAGCACTGCATTATCATTTTAGTTACATCTTTCTTACAGTTCAATAAACAACCATTTAATATAAATATTAAAGACCCTGCCCTCCTGCAGACAGATGTTTAAATAAACTCTTTGGCAGTCTTTTACTCTTTCAGAATTTTTGTTTTATTTTCTGTTATGCTGGGGAAAAAAAAAAGGTATATAAATACATCCCCAAGTTCCATATGGTTTGAATATTTAATTGACTGGAAATTTATTAAAAGATTTTACAAAAACATTTTCTAAATTAGAGCATATACATGCCACTGGAGTAAACTTAATGCTTTGTTTGCTTATACATGAAACTGAGAATCTATATGGAAATATCAACTTTGCAATGATTTATGTCCGTTGCTCGGTCTTAATTCTTAAAGTTGACAATGCATTTACAGTGTTCATGTGATAGCAGCGAATTTTTACTTTGTGAAGTTCTCATACACAAAGGCATGTGTTTGTTTTTTCCAAGCAGGTGGGGAACAGCCTTATATATTTCTATATTCTCTTTATTTAGAGAACACAGAACTTACACTTGTGTTTTGTTGGGATAGAGTCCTCATGTTTCCTTCTTATTGATGATGTTTAATCACTGGCAGTTTAAAGGAGAAATATTTAATGTTAATTACTGTTTTGCATTAAGGTGGATGGGGGACATTTAAAAACTATTACTCATCCAATTACTTACATGGAGAAACACCGAAATAAGAGCTTTTTCATAACACAACCAATAGTTCTCAAGATGCCCAGTCCAGTATGACAAATTCTCGTTCTGGTCTCTTCCATGACTAATTACAAAATGGAGAAGAAATAAAACACAGGCTTATTCCCTCTCAGTAAGCCTGTCCTCCACCCCCTTCCCCCCCCTCACCAACATATTACTCCCTAATGTCAGATGCATTAATAACACTATGCGAGTTGTATTTAATCCAATTTTTAGCGGAAAGTTGGGAATGTTGCTAAGTGACTTTTTGTAACAATTTTTTATTTATCTCAGAAAAGAGTGTGTTGGTAAGGAGCTGGTGAAAAAAATTAAAATCTCCAGATAAAATGTTTGGTTAGAACATGAAAGTATTACAATTGCAGTAAGCTGCTGCTGTTTATCACTCGAGTTGTATTTTGACTGTGTTTTATCTCTCTTCCCTGTGGGCTCATCTCCTTGTCTGAATTTTTCTAAACCCAAATATGTTTTTATGAAAAAAGTCTGATTTTCCCACCAGTAAAGAGATTTGTATTTTCCTAGTTTGTACAGAGAATATCTCCATATTAACTATTTCCTATTAATACTATATAATATTATTAACATAATGAATGTGCAAATTTAGACTATTAATTTTATAATATAACATAGACAAAAAATATATGTTTATTTTTATTTGTATAATCTAGGAACCATAATATTTTAAATGTTCAATTATACATTATTTTTCTATTACTATGATTAATATGCATATTACGTATTTATGAAGCTGAACTTGCAATGTGGCCTTCCTCTGAGAGAACTGGAAACCATTAGTCTTTTATAAATTTGGATATACTTTTAAGAAGCCTCATGAGAGAGAAGAGAAATTTCTTTTCACCATCTTCTCTAGATGTCTAAAAAAGTGAACATGTAAAAAAATTTCATCCACCAATTTAAATATTTGATGTAACACGTCAGAAAAATTGCAATCATTTAAAAAACACTTAGTTGTTAAAAATCCCCAAAGACAAATAAACTACTTGTTGATGTTTACAGACTTTCAGAGTTATTCGCAACGCATACATTGCAATCCATAATTGCAGTTCTCCTGTGTGAAAAACAGACTGTGGGTTGTCTGGCACACTTCTTCAAGGATGACAACTGTTTTTAGACTGATTTTCTATGAGAGTTTATAAGACCTCCACGCAGGACAAGGTCAACGAAAAATTCGTTTTCCAGTGCCACTTACTGCTGTGCTCAGAAGCAGATCTGGAAGGAGGGACCACCCCCTGAAGCTTTCCACACCAGTGGGCACATGACAAAACTCCCCAAAAGGCCACGCTATGGATCGCAGCTGTGGCAGATAAGTTTTGTCAGGTGAGGGTGGGTTAACTTCACCAGATTGCCAAGGTCTCTGGGCCCTTGTTGAGCGTGTTTAAAAGATCCTTCTAACAAACGCACAGAATCACAGAATCACAGAATACTATGAGTCGGAAGGGACCCACAAGGATCATCTAGTCCAACTCACCATCTAACACCCGTACAGAGACCGAACGCACACCCCATAGTAGTAAACATAAACCTAGATCACTCACAGACGCACAGACCACTCTGCGCCAGAAGAGACCCACAGGACCATCCAGCCCTACACCCCCCAGCTAGACCATGTCACTAAGCTTCTCATCAAGTCTTCTCTTAAACACTTCCAGGGACGGCGACTCCACCACCTCCCTGGGCAGACCATTCCAATGTGCAATCACTCTCTCTGTGAAAAACCTCTTCCTAACATTCAGTCTAAACCTCCCCTGGCGTAGCTTAAGGCCATGTCCTCTTGTTCTGGTGTCACCAGCCTGAGAGAAGAGGTCCACACCCACCTGGCAGCAACCTCCCAGCAGGTAGTTGTAACCAGCACTGAGGTCACCTCTGAGCCTCCTCTTCTCCAGGCTGAACAATGTCAGTTCTCGTAGCCGCTCCCCCATAGGGCTTGTGCTCCAGTCCTTTCACCATCCTGGTCGCCCTTCTCTGGACCCTTTCAAGTAGTTCAACATCTTTCTTAAACTGGGGAGCCCAGAACTGGACACAGCACTCAAGATGTGTCTGACCAGCGCCGAGTACAGGGGAAGGACAACCTCCCTAGTCCAACTGACCACACTGTTCCTGATGCAGGCCAGGATGCCATTGGCCTTCTTAGCCACCTGGGCGCACTGCTGGCTCATACTGAGTTTCCTGTCGATCATTACACCTAAGTCCCTCTCCACTTCACTAATCTCAAGCCACTCCTCCCCCAGTCCATAGCGGTGCATGGAAAACTTGTGCAGAAACTTCCTTTGAGGCAACACTAAAATTCTATGTTTCTCCCTGCGCAGATCATTCTTTGAACTTTTCAGAGGATAGTCTTTTGTAGATCCATTTGGCATGGTAATCCCAGTGATGCTAAACCAGTGCTGTTGCAGCTGTGTTTAGCCAAATCTACTGCCTTGGCCATTGAGTTGGTGTCTGCAGGAGCACTACTGCCAGAACTAGATCACCATCAGTAAGTCTGGACTATAGCAGTCCTAATTTAGATCAGTATATGTTGATCTGTAAATCATCAAACATCTTGCCTAAGATTTTAATTTTTATTATGCCAGATGTAATTTATATCAGAATTACAACAGCTCTATATGTTTTTTTCCTAGTTATGTTAAGACTGAAAACCAAAACTAAGGAATCTTAAAACATGTTAACATACTTATTTGGACTCTAAAGCTAGTTAAAAATAAGCCCCAACTGGGGAACTGTATTTCTAATCATAGATACAAATTCTTGTGAAATAAATATAAAAATGGCAAAAAGTCAGCACTTCAAGTAACATGGAATTAAGTTGTCCTTCTGTAAAACAAACCTAAGCATGATTAGATATAGTTAGGTAAAGAACGACGATGAAAGAACTTTCATTTTGTTTTCTTTATGACTATCTCTGTCCCTTTCCTGCTCAGATACAGGCTGTGTTTGTACTTCAGGCTGTTTGTTTCACATTTTTCTTTAGCAAGCATGCTTAGCTACACTCTCTGTTCTTTGCCACTATATTTTGGGGCTTTTTTCCTCATCTTTTATCTACTATAAAAATACAAAATGTAAGAAGATACTTAACCTAGACTGTTAGTGAAATATTTAGATTTATTGAGACAAGAATGCACAGTAGAGATATGAAGTTTAAAAGCTTCAGTAGGTTCAGAGCTCAAACATCCGACCTATAAATTCCAATCAAATGTTGACAAGACCTGGTTTGCATCACAGGCCTGCTGCCTGGGGTAAGAGCAGTGGACAATGCAGAATCAGTGTTGAGTAGAATCCTTCAAGATACAGTCCTTCTGGGACTCTTGGGTATCCTGAGGGAAAAGGCACAGCACACATCATCTTATCTGGAATACAGAATCACAGAATTTATAAGGTTGGAAAAGTCCATAGAGACCATCGAGTCCAACATATATCAGTTAGATGACAATAGCAGGAGAGATACAATCATTGGGCATCTTCACTACACCTGGTCCTCTCTTCTACCACTAAATTCTGAAAAAGTGTATTTCAAGTCTTTAACAATCATTAAATATTCAAGTTCTGAAATTTACTCAAGAAAGGAAGTTTCTGATTAAGAGGAACATTCTTGCTATTCATCAAGAGAAGCTGAGGCTCAAGTTCCACTTGGCAAAAACTATAGATGTGCTAAACTTCAGACTTCGGAGGAACCCTGCCTAATGGACCCTAGCTCCTATCAGGCTTTCATTTCAGACCTCTTTGTTATAAATCAAACCTATCCACTTTCAAAATTCTGCATGGTTAAGATTTAAATCCAAACTTGTAATACTGCTTAGAAGTGGCAAACCATGGACAATCGCTGAAAAGATCTTTTTAGAATGTAACCACAAATATAAATTAGAGGCTGCAGTTGTCCATTCTGGACATTAGCAAGGGTGGAAAGCACAGTTATATACTTACAAAGAAAATAAAACTAAGCTAAAACCCAAACCCTTACTTTTTTTGTGGCTTGGTGTGCTATTAACTGCCTCTGTTGTCCTCCTGATAGATGATACTTCTGGCCCTGTAGTTTGAAAATATATGTGTTTAAATTGCAAAAATGTTTGCTAAAATATATAGGGAATGAATTAGCACCAACACCAGTTGTTCTAGTTAATGTAAAAGGATGCTGTCCTCAGAGGGTTATGTTATGGTTTGCATTATGGCATATAAATGAGAGCAGTTAGAGACAGCAGTGGATCAATTTTGGTCCAGTTCCTTACAAATGAAACGGCACATCAGCATAGCCCCATGGTTTTAGTGAGGCTCTGTGAAGATGTACATGTCAGTCTATGTATCGTGGATTTTAAAATAAAAGAAGGGAACGACTTAAGGTGAATCCTGTCCATGAAATACCGTTTGAATTTGAAAAGAAAGAAAACATTTAAGTTCTCCACAGGGGTGAGCATCAGCAAAGCTTTCAGACTCTTGACAGCTACAGGGATCTTCAAATGTTTAAGTTGAAAGTACTTACAGAAATCCTGAATAATCAGGAAAGCAACTTTAATGAGGCTAACCTCAGGGACCACAATGAGGTTTTTCCCCATATCTGACTTGGTATTCCCCTTTAGGAGGACAATTGTAGTTGTTAAGGTAATTCATTATGATTAATCTTTTTACCATCTTTTTTACCAGTTTTACTCAGACGTGAGTTAAGATGGAAAATAATCACAAATTGCCACCAGATTTTGCTCCTGGTTTTGATATTTAAATCCAGCCACACACTTGGCTGCACCAACTAAAAAGATTTCTTAAAAATATGCTTCAGGTAACTGGAAAGATGCTAAAGCAAGTGAGTTTCATGTTATGTAACTGAGACAAACATGAATCTCCGAGAAGGGGACGATACCGTGTTACAAAATCTGGTTTTATAATTCCTAAGCTCCTTCTTTTGTTTTTTGTTTTTTTCCCCTACAGGTAAGCATTTTTTTTTAAAAAGCTAAAAAGAAGATGGTATTTTCAGAGATGAAGAAAGTCATGGTGATTTGAGGATTCTGAAAATTATAGATTTTAGTGAGTTAGGTAGAAGCTTAGAGATTTAAGGATTTTAGTGAAATAGTGAAATTTTAGTGAATTTTAGAAGGATTTGTAGATTTTAAAATCATTCATTTGGCCTGAAAATTAAACATGAAATATTAAAGGGAAGAAAGTCATGTTTCCTAGTCCTGAATGGTCAACAAAAGAGGATTCTAGTCAAAATATGGGGCAAGAATGTGAAACATTTGAGCTGATTGGTCGAAGGTCTTAAAGCAAAGTTGAAATTTATGACATAATGTTGAAGGGATGCATATACATGGAGTAATTTCCATATGTATGAGGCAAGGGTATAAAAATAGGTGGCAAATCTGGGCGGGAGGCTTTTGGCACCTGACAGGGCTGGGGACACTGCTGTTCCTCTTTCCTTGTATCTTGGGCCAAAAATAAACCTTTTCTGTGGCTGGCAAGCAGCTACCTTGAGTCCTAATTGAATTTCCTTGAATCAATTGTGCTCATGTTTTAATCAAAATAGGAGAACAATGTGAAATGTTTGATGATAAACTGTCAACACAAGTTCTAATGCTATTATAGTGCCTGACAATATAAGCAAAACTGGTAAGTTAGATAATTCAAGTTTTATTATAAAGTAAGGTGAAGTGAATGATCTCTTTTCACAGAATCACTCTTGCTGGAGAAGACCTCCAAGATCATCGTGTCCGGCCTTTGACAGATCAATTCCAGACTGATACTTCTGAGAGATCTGAGGACTGTGTTTATCCGATGAAATATAGCAGTTAACTGAACTGCTGATTTAGGATAGTGGGCTATGGTGGCTCCTTCTTTTGTCATTACAAAGGAGCAACTCCAAAGGATAATTCAGACCTTATATAGGATGGATCACTTTCCTCTCTCTTTACTGAGGTTTGAAAGGGTTTAAACCATTGTATGTTGAATTTTGTAAACCTAACGGTACATGCATTGCAGAGAGCCATGTGCATGAACCAGGAGCAGCCACAAAAACACTCAAAACTGTCCAGCCAAGCAGCAGGTGCAGCAAGAAGCTGGGGAAGTACAATGATTTTCATTAAAGAAAAAAATTCCTGTCTTAATTTGCCATGTTGCTCTTGCAAATCTACCATTCCCTCATTTCAATATATAACTAAGTGAGATAAGGCAATAAACTAGACTACAATTGCCCTCTCTAACAAGCCCGAGCTGACAGAAGACCTGATCCAAAGCCAGCCAATGTTTTTCTACTGATTTTGGTGGACTTTAGATTATCCCCACAAAATCAATTCTGAATTCTCATCTAACCAGCAATGCGGTACAGCAAAGACATGACTGATTTTATTGCACACATAAATGTGAGCAGGAACTCTTCTTCCCCACAATCAAACTTGTTTACCCAATTGGTGTTAAATACCAGGTTTTGCTCATGTGCTGTTCAGTGTCACTCAGCCATAAAATCGTGACTGACACTTTTCTGCAAGAGAGGTGTTAGGTATGATATCTCAGCTGGCTCCAAATTTAAGTAATTACCTTCTGCCCCTGCAGTTTAAACAAGATACACCATTTATCTTCATTACCTGTCCTAAAATTTCTGTTCCAGGTTCCTGGGCTTTACTGCAATAGCTGCTGCGTTTCACTGCAGAAGTGGCTGCTCTAAGTGGTAGGTGAGCTGATTTTAGAAAGATAGATAGTTTGTATAAAATATTTTGTGATCCTTTGAAGTGAGCAGTGCTAAGAATTATTTTTGATTCTTGCAGTCCCTATGAGTATGCCAGGATAGTCACATTAAATATGCTACTTGGCAGGTTTTACTTTTAAAGACTACCATATGGTATATGTTCATCACCCAAGCTATTTCATAGAACAATTCCATATGAGTGTTTGATGTTAATTTTATTTGGGGCTGTACTGAGATCATCATGCCAGGTTAATTAAAGCATGACAAAGAATTCTGCAGAATGAACTGATGTTAAAACAGAAGGAAGTGTCAGATTTCAGTGAATAAAATAGCAAGCTAGAAGGTAATTATTTCCTGTTGTTAGCAGAAAGAAATAAAGAATATTGCAGAGCTCTGTAAAAAAATCTCCAAGAAACAACTAAACATATGAAAGGAGAATCTCACCAAGGAAAAGCTGTCCAAAACTTGTAGTAAAGATTAACAACTTGGGTGAATTTATTCCAGCTTGGCAGCACTGAATGCAATATTCAGAACATTGTCATATAACATGTCATAAGGAACAGCGTACGTGAGTCAATAGGGATAGAAGTATATTTCAGTCTGAGTCTTTAACTTATGAGCATTTCCACTGATAACTTGAAATTTAAAGTGCTTTCTCCTCTGTGGGTGTGACATAATCATTTCAAATAAGGCATTTAGAAGATGAATTCTATCTTTATTTAAAATGTGTTTCTGCCAGCTTTCCTGAACAAAAGTCCTTTCCAGAATCCTGGATTTGGCTTTCATTGTAATTCAGTGGGTTTAATTAATCACTAGAGTGATTCTGTTTTATACCTGTGCAATTCCATAAAATTGAATTCAGGTACTTCCTTGCTATCTGTAGTTAAGCGGTGGTGAATAAAATGTCATGCCAGAAGACCATCAAAGCTTCAGGAGGACAGGAAAAAATTTTTTGTTGCCTAATAATTTCCTTAAAGTGAAATACACTTTCCTGTGAATCACAAAAAAATAACATCTTAAATTGTTAAAGTCAAAAATATTCTAACGAAGTAAAATCTTTTTAAAATCAAGAAAAAACACTGATATTTAATTTTGATTATTTCAGCTATTATAGTGATGATGAACCTGTATTTCAGAGCAAATAACTGTGTCTAAGGATATTGGCATTTTTCACTTAGAAGACTAAACTGAATATTTTACACTTTCTACAGGTAATGACACCCATGTGGATGCTTCCACCCAGAATGATCTGCTGCTGCTTTGTTGCATTTATTACAAATAAAAAGTATAAAATTCTGGAAAACTGAAACCCTTATCTCCAGAAAAAAAAGAGATCACTCCAAAGAGTGTAATTAACCCTCACTACGATATGTCATGTTGCTTGTGAAAGAGCCAATACTCACAAGTTCACGGGTTCACAGGTTATTCTGAGTTGGAAGGGACCCACACGATCATCGAGTCCAACTCCCAAGAGAACGCCCACCCAAGGATCTGGCCCACAAGTGTGGAACCACGGGCTCCACATCGCTCCATCCATCCGAGCCTTCCATCATCTAGGCCATGTCACTGAGACAATATCAATAGTGAAAATGTCTTAATCCTTAAGTTTCCGGACAACAACATACAATGCTGTGGACTTTTACATCTTGATTTTCAGGCAGCTGAAGAGACCCAGCTAAAAAGTGCCCAGTCTAATATGGCCATGCGAAGGCACATTCAGCAAAAAGAAAATTCTTTTCCTCTAAACAGTAGTTCCTTTACGATATGTGTGATAGACTGAAAAAAAAATTACATTAAGACAGTGATATGTTGTAGGATCAGTTTCCAAACCCCATTTCTGTTCATGTGGCTGAAAAGTGCTTCTCTTGCTTTCCTTATCAATCCAGAATGATCTTGCTAAAAGTATGTATGGGGCACAAGTATTTTGACAAAACTCAGATGAGGTTTGGGAGTCAGAGAATTTGATCTTAAAGTTTTAAAGGTAAAAAGGATATTTTATATTAATAAAAGAGAAATGCAGCTGATGCTTTTTGAAGCTATGCCTGACCTTTTCTGTAATGCTAAGCAATTACCTTTAATCGGTACAGCATTAATTCTTGGCTTTAAAAGATTAGTGTAATAGAATTTAACTTTGTTTTCTCAAGAGGAAAGTCAACAATTTCAATTTACTTTAACATTGTCTTTACCATTAAATAAAGGTCTAAATGCACAACACACAACAGAGAAAAATGTGGGAAGTTTTCTAGTCTTGCACTATAGGCTGCTCATTCAAATGCTTAGAAAAATTCATGTCAAATTATCAGATTTCATTCCTCTTTATCATTTGTCATTTTACTTCCTT
The DNA here is from genome assembly GCA_013390025.1 of Pitta sordida. NCBI lineage: Eukaryota > Metazoa > Chordata > Aves > Passeriformes > Pittidae > Pitta > Pitta sordida. Next base: position 22,913 of record WEKX01015854.1, read on the forward strand.
TAAAAATTACATTTATTTATTGATCCTATAACAGCACTCTCAGGAAAGATTTGCCACCTAAAAAGAAAGAACATCCTTTTATAACACAGTCACAATTCTCAGCTCAACACTGTCAGTCAAAGTTTGGATGGAGGTCTGTTTAATTGTTTCTGCAGCACTTTAGGCCCATGCATTCTGCAAGCCTGAGGCTTGCTGAGGAACTGCAGATTCAGTGTCAGATGGTATGCTTATTTTGGGTCCATATTGGGCCACAGAATTATGTGCTCATTTGGCACCAGACTTGGAGGGCATTGTTTGCAGAAGTCTACCACTTTGTTCCCACTGGCCTCTCTAGGCATGTTATGCACTAATGGTCAAGGTTGCTGGTTTGAACATGCAATATGTGGTATTGTAACACTTGCAAACAGAAGGGTGATCAACCAACCAACCAACCAACCAACCAACCAACCAACCAACCACAAATACTCTGCTAAAACATTTGCCTTTATATTACTGAGGTGCTTTGCATCAAAGCAAATCAATGCATCTGCATCAAAACAATGTAACACATCAGTCAATTACATCAATGGCATGAAGCGTAATAAGACCAAATGCCAAATTCTGTGTCTAGAACCGACAGCACAATACCAGGCACAAGTATAAATGGAGAGGAATGGCTGGAGAGAAGCTCTTCAGGAAGGATTTGGGAGTGCTGTCCAACAGCAGCTCAGTTTGACCCTGCAGTAAACCTGGCAGCCCAGAGGGCAAAACCCATCCTGGGGTGCATCACGTACAGCACAACCAAATGGTCAAAAAGGTGGCTGTCCTGCTGTTCTCAGCGTTGATGTGGCCTCACCTGCAGTGCTCTGTGCTCTGCTGGACTCCTTGACTCAAGAATGTTCAGGTCTCTGAATGAAACCAGAGGAAGGTAACAAAGCTGGTGCTGATCTCTTCTCCCTGGGATCTAGTGACAGGACACGTGGGAATGGTTCAAAGCTGTGTCAGAGGAGTTTTAAGCTGGACATTTGGAAGCCTTTCTTTACTGAGAGGCTGGTCAAGCAGTGGAACAGGCTTCCTCAACAGGTGGTCGATGCCCCAAGTGTCTTAAGTGTTTACAGGCCATTTAGACTCTTCTTGATTACCAGCTTTAAATTTTTCCCAGGTCTGAAGTGCTCAGTCAGTTGGACTAGAATATTGTTGTAGCTCCCATCCAACTGAAGTATTCTGGCCTAACCTAGTCTAGACTAAAGAGATGAGGCTTCATGATGCTACAATTACACCAGTGCCAGATGCCAAGCACCTCACTTAACTACCTGTTGTATGCCACTAGTATATTTTGAAAGCAGAGTATCTTATTTCACTCAAGGATACTTCTAATAATTAGTAAATGTGTATTGTGGTGTTTGGAACAGAGTACTTCACATGCCCAATTTTAAATTCTATGTGCCTTTGAAGAGCCATATACACACATACCTGACTTCCTGGGCTGTCCTGAAAAATGAAAGAACATAAGGTATTACAAATATTTAAATACGCACATTGTTCTTCATACTCTTAATTGCTTTCTTTTGAGTGGCAGGTGTCTAGTCACTGTCTTGCTCACAGCTTCCCTGACATTAGAGAATAAGACTCAAAAGACAGTATGAATACTTTTGTCCTACCTACAAGTTTTAAGCCGTTAAAAAACATCTATTAGATATTTTCATGATTGCTTGTTCAATTAACAAGCTCATTACAGTAAAATATGTACAGTAATTGAGGGGTCTATAAGTGGTATAACCTTACTTGGACAGAAAAACAGGCATGAATGAACACAGTGACAGAACTGGGTGAATATATCTTGTATGTCTTAGGAATTGGCTGTCATTCATTCCTCCTATTTAACTAGGGCAAAGAATTTTAATTGAGACTCTAACTGTAATCTTTCTTTTTTTTAGAAGTCCTTTCCTTAAAAAGTTGGTGTCAAATGTCACTTCTCTTCACTAGTATGTCCTCATTGCTACAAGTTCTGTCTAACTACAGATTTTTCTGATCTCAGAAATTCAGGTTTCTGCCAACTTCTTGCTTCTTAAATGCATTTTGTTGTGGTCATATATGTGACACACGAAAACATTGATAGGTATTTTCACCTACTGGGGACTTGAGTATAGATTTTTGTATCACCTGTACATAAAACTACCAGAAGATACCATTAAATTATTTGACAATTTTTTATTTTAGGATGAAGTTGCAAAACATGAGAACAAATTCCAGCCATAAGCCAATGGCAGAAATACACTTTGAGTGTTGACAAAATGGAAAAAAATCTATTTCCTTAAAAAAAAGGTTTTATTCAAGCTCAGATGGTGGGTACTGAAACAGGAAAAGTTTGTCCTACAAAACAGATATTGTTTTCATGACAAGATTTTGCAATTTCCCTGCCTCGTTGATGGCATCTTTTATACACACATCAGCAGAAGTTCTGTTTTCTCTTAGCATCAGCAAGTTTGCCAAAAGTCTTTGTTAGACTGCAGCTAGGTCTTGTTGCTTTTGAAAATCCTAGTTCAAATAAACTAATTTGGATAACATTCATCAGTCAGCTTCAAGCACAAAACACTCCTGACACATTTCATTTTGAAACATTGATACTTTTTCCCTCAAAGCAGTTAAAGTTTTTGGAGACTTGAGCTAATTTTATCTCGACAGAGTGAAAACAACTCAAAGTTAATTAAAATCATATTTTAAATAAATTATATCCAATCAAAAAAAAAGAAGAAAATCATTTGAACTCCAAGTTAATGATTTTTATCTTAACATGATTCATTGTTGAAAATGCTTCGGCTACATATATACATGCGTTTGTGTGAGTCACCAAATTTTGCACGTATTTATGTATACATTTACTGATGAGTAGCTGTGCTGCTGCCAAGACTGTCTAAGTATATAAATGAAGCTATATTTGTGGGAACTGCAATAATCTTTATTAGACCAACTGATACAGCTGGTAGGAAACAAACAAGCTTGCAGGCTTACAAAGCCTGATCCAGATCTGGAGCAGATGCAACAACCTCAGGCTAAATACTTGCCGCAGACAACTGCTTTGAGTTTCTCTTGCTTATGTTAAATTTGAGACAATATGAGGCAATTTGAGTAAAAATGTGATGGGCATGAGAAGAGCAGAAGGGCATGTTAACAAAAGGGGATATGATAGGGTTGCTTACCCCCACAGGACAAGCAGAAATTGAGAGAGGGGATAATTATCAGCCTGAGCTGCGAGATACAAGTGCCACTTTTTGCTTCAGTTGAATAATGAGGGAATTCAATATCCTTTAATTTTGTGATAGCTAAAACAATGGAATGCACTACTAAAGGCAGCAATCAGCATGGAAAAGCCTAACGTGCAGCTGAGGAATAGGCTGATACATATTCTTTGGGGAAAAGTGTCTGGTAATCAGTCTCTGATTTTCTTTGTCTTGAGACCCAAACCCCAGTACCTCGCTTGTGCCAACCACTATCTGCATGGATTTCATCTGAGGATATCAGTAGCAGCACTGGATTATACCAGACTTGTTCAGAGGCTGGTTTTCTTTTGTCCTGATCCAATTTATTGATTCCCTTCCATGGTTTTTCCCCTTCCTCAACAAACAGTTCTCTCGTACCACTGCAGGCACAGCACAAGTGGTGAAATATACAGCAATAATAATTTTAATGAAGAAATATTTAATTTCAAATTTCTTAGGACTTGGATAGATTTCATTTGTAAGATGACTATTCTATAATAAGAATGGCCTTTTATTTTACTGGAAGTACTTTGAGATATTTCACCATCAGAATCTAGAGATGATTTTCATCCTCCTGTGGAGGACGAAGTATAAAATTGTTCAATAGTATTACTATTATCTGCTGCATCAAACAGCAGATATATTTGCTCCAGAAAATGTAGTCATCAGCAATTCATTCACTCTTGGTTGTGTAGAAAACATTAGGCAGAGAGTGAAATGAGAATAATGCTTCTCTATGTAATACAGAAAGGAAGAACAATTTGGATATGATTTTGAAACACTACCCCAAGGAAACATTTCCTTCTTCCAGCATACTTAAGTTAAAATATTTAATACTCAACTACTATGAAGTTTAAATTTGATAAGGAAATACGCTGTGTTACAGAAAGTTTTTCATGTGTGTGCACAGGAAGGTTGATGTTCACTTAGAGGAATGCGTGCAGCAATGGAGAGGGCAGTGCCTGTGCTGTGTATTGCTGAGCAGCCTGATCGAGGCTGCAAAGATATGGCTGGGGAAATGGAGATGAGGTAGAGACACGGGATAAAAAGTGTCTACTCAGTTCTTTGCTTTGATAAAGTCTCCATGTATGAGCTCACTTAGGACTCATTCATAAACGTCACACCATCAATTATATTTTAGATAGCATTCTGCTCATTTCAGAGGTAATTCTAGTCCAAATTTCCCTATACAATGACAAGCAAGAGTGATTCACCTAAATAATGGGATTCAGTGATGCCAGCATGCCAGGCAAAGAGCCTAAAATTATCCACAGCCATACCCTGTGCCCCATAAGGCTGGTATAGCAAAGTATGTTCCATGATGCTATGAAGACTAAAGAAATCAGAGAATCACAGAATAGCAGAATATGCCGAGTTGGAAGAGACCCACAAGGATCATTGAGTCCAACTCCTGGTCCTGGACAGGGCCATCCTCAAGAGTCACACCTTCTGCCTGCAAGTATTGTCCAAACGTCTCTTGAACTCAGGATGGTGTTGTGACCACTTCCCTGGGGAGTCTGCTCCAGTGTCCAACCACCTTCTGGGTGAAGAACCTCTTTCTAATATCCAGCCTAAACCTCCCTGACACAACTTCAGGCCATTCCCGCGGGTTCTGTCACTGGTCACCACAGAGAAGAGATCAGTGTCTGGAAGGGGTTTGCAGGGTGCAAGGATGTCAGCGAACATAGGAGGAGAATGCAGCCTGAGTTGGGGTCTGACATTCTTCTGCCTCCCTGTGAAATAGATATTTGATAATATACACATATATGCATTGATACATTTGTGTGTGTGTGTGTGTGTGTATATCTGTTGGGTGGACTCCTCCACGGAATTCAGTTGTGGGGCAAATGGGATCTCCACAACACAACTTGATCCACAGATGGTTCCTCCACTCAGTTCCTCAGTCACCACTCTAAGATCTGTATGGGTGTTAGGTGGTGAGTTGGACTAGATGATCCTTGTGGGTCCCTTCCAACTCATAATATTCTGTGAATCTGTGTGTGAATACAAGTTCAATGAAAATTAAATTCTTGATTCAGAAAAAGCTTTGAACTGTAAACCTAAGTCCCTTCCCAGTTCTAGGTTTATTCTTATTTTGAAAGCTGTGGGAAGGTATATTTCAGTCATGGATGTGTTAATCCTAAATCAGGATTTTAAAAAGTAAAATGAAAAAAATCTTACATTTTCCTCTTTTCACAGCTTTCTTTAACATAAAGGTTTTCCATTTGTGACTTTTTCCATTGAGAAGATGAGTTTTGCCCATACAATTTAAAACATAATAGGATAACAAAAAAGATGCATTTCTCCCAAAGACTTCTGCTTATTCTAAAGAGTAGCTTTCATTTTCCTTAACTTGTTTTTTCTTATTCGTCCCTTTGCTCCACATATCCATCTGTGGTGTTCTGCCACTTTTATTTTTATTTTCTAGGCTCAGATTTTCATCAGCAAAACAGAAAAGATTTGTTTTATATCTTGATTTAACTTATCATTTCAGTAAATTTTTTCTGACAATGCTCATAATGTAGTTAGTGTGTGTACCAATGATAACAGTAGCATTGATTACTTTACTGACAAGTAATAATAAAAGGAAGGAAAGTAACTCCAATGCATTCTCAAAGAATGAGAAATTTTTCTGTCTTATAAATATAAAGGGAACGACATAAGCTGTAGCAATAAAGAGGAAAATTAATTCCAGGCTTTTACAGATGACTGCAGCTGTATTGCTTAGTATGCGTGTCAGCTGCAGGAGGATGTTTAAGGAAGGAGATTCAGCTCTACAGTAACAAACCACAAAGCTTCCTAAATGGACCAAATTCAGCAGGGGAGTGAAACACTAAGTCAGAGGAGTTACAGTCCCAGAAAATTTAGCACCTTATGTTTTGAGTACTTTAATACTTATCCTAAAACAAAATTAGATGGGAGATACTTATAACATTGCTGTTACAGACAGGTTACCAATAACACATTAAAAATAATGTTAAAGTGAGATAAAGTGATTTCCTTTATATATATATATATTGCTCTAGATAAAAGAGTAATATATGACCTTCTGCACTGGAATTAATAGATTTTGATAGTAATATTCATTGCAGTATTTCTTTATTTACATCTATAGGGAATGCAGATTATGGAATTAGATTGAGCCTAAGTTTAAAAATAGAAGCAGAATCTTTATTTAAACAGAAGTCACCATTAGAATCTTCTCATCAAAAAACGCACTGCTGAAAAAACCACACTGTGTTCTGAGTGGTAGTGAGAACTAAAGAGCTGAGTGTATTACCATGCTTTAAGTAGAATGTAAGTAGCATAAAAAAGCATCTTTCAGCTGCAGTGACAATTTATCTCTAGTTTTATAATAGTTAAAATATTTCTCATAATATATTCTTTTGTACTTGATACAGCATAAACTAATTCTAATTTTATTTTATCAACAAAGAAGTTTACACGATTTTAAAGCATAATGAATGAATACATTTTCCTTATGGCAGAAAATTGATTGCTATGATGTTTCATAATGATTTTTTTTTACTTATTCAGATTGATATTCAAGATTGTAATGCAGAAGAACATTCAAAAACTTACTTACAAAGTTACAAGGGAACTTTATTTTGAATCTTCTACTTTACAAGAAAAGCACAGAAGAGTGTTTTACTAGAATTTTCCTAAATCTACAATGACATTTTTAGAAGCTTCTAGATGATTTGGTCATTAAAGTCCTCTAAGAAGACTTTCTGTAGTTCCAAAAAGACACTTTATTGAGCGTAATTTTCAAGAGTTGCATTTATACTGCAATATAACTGTTCTCTGCAGAACTGAGAATCTCAGCAATGAGATTCTTTGATCACCAGACCCGGGGTGCTGCTGGATGATCTGTGTGGACCCCTGCCAGGTTTCCATCAAAGAAAAACAGCCTGCAGGAGGGTTAGTGACAAAGCATGTTTCATCCTCAAACTACCGTCATGAGGAAGCCATATCAGAACAGAATAAGCGGTGACTGGTGCTGGCATTTAATTTGCCAAGAATTTTTATTTTATTTTGAATTTTCATCAGCCTGAGCAATTAATGTATTTAAGTTAATCTTGTCACTCAGTTTTTGAGGATTGAAACCTAAAAGAGAAGTGAACACAAGTAGGAATACTTATGGTGCAAAACTGATGTTAGGGTGGTCTCCTCTCAAAATCCTCTTGCTCTGGAGAGTGCCTCCTGGTGTAGGGGACACTGACCCAGTTAGTCTCCTCTGTTGTTTAAGATAGAAGAGTTTCCCTGTTATTACTGTCCAAGTGCAACTGCGTTGGTGCTTGTTGAATAGACTCTGGCCTTGACACCTACACACAGCTCTTACTTTCACATGAGATCCAGCACTTCCACATCCATCTTAATAAATGTTGGAGTGTTACCACATCACTACCTTGTCATCAATTAGGTTGGAAAAAAGCTCTGAGATCACTGAGTCCAGCCTTTGACCTAACATCATCTCATCAACTAGACCATGGCACTAAGTGTCATATGCAGTCTTTCTTTAAAGATCTCTGTGGCTGTTGACTCCACCACCTCCCTGGGCAATCCATTCCAATGTCTAATCACCTTTTCTGTGACAAAATACTTCCTAATGTCCAACCTAAAGCACTCCTGGAGCCGTTTAAGAGTATGTTCTCTTGTCCTATTTCTAGTTGCCTGGAAGAAGAGGGTGACCGTCACCTGGCTACATCCTCCTTTCCTTTCAAGTAGTTATAGAGAGCCCTAAGGTCTCCCCCCAGCCTCCTCTCCTCCAGGCTAACACCTCCAGCTCTCTCAGGCACTTGTCACCAAATCTGTGCTCAAGATCCTTCACCATCTTCACTGCCCTTCTCTGGACATGCTCCAGCACCTCAGTGTGTTTCTTGCAGTGAAGGAACCAAAACTGAACACAGTACTCAAGGTGTGCAGAGGGGCAGTCACTGCCCTGGTGCTGCTCACCATAATAATCTATTTTTAAAGTTTTTGAATTATAGCAATTAAGATTTGGTGGTTTTTCAGTCTGCATCCATTAGTACTCTGTAAGCTGCAGGGACTGAAGAAAGCAGGGATTTTGAAGCCTCATTTCTTCTCACTCTGTAATAAACTACACTGAAGTCTTGGGTCTGGGGAAGGAGTAGCACACAGCAGTATAAATCAGTGGAGAGCTGTGGGAGCTGTGCAAGCAGGGGTTTTAAGGTCTTCTAAGAGATGTCTGGGATAAGAGTAACTTCTCTTTGAAAGTTGTACTACTCTTTGAGACAGAAGTGTTGGAAAGGGAAATGTCTCCTACGGTTCATGAGGTAGATGGAGGTCATGTGATACCTGAGCCAATACATGGCATGAAGAAGTTGGAAAACCTTCACTTCTGCCCTCCTATTCCCTCTCCTTCTCTCCTGCCACATAGGAAAATATGCCAATTACTGACCTCTGTTTCATTGTTGGCAAATGGATATTCTACAAACATCTACGTTATAAGAAAGTACATATAAACAGTTTGCCAGCTAGACCTCCCTTCACACTAATCTCAAATTTAACACAGCTTTCCCTCAGGAAGAATGCTAAATGTATTTGTAGTGACAGAAAAAAAATGCAGTCCTTGCCACCAAATATAGTTGTCCTTGCAACACATACTAGTTCTATTTTGATGACCCAGATAAGCTTTCTGTTTAGACTTCAGCTACTTGTTTTGCCTTGTGTATTTCAAAAATGTGCAGCAGTTTGCTTTTTATAGTGACCTTTCTTTTTTTGTCTTTCTCATCCACCTTTGCCCTGGATGAACATAATACCCCAGGCAGAGAAGAAAAACTCCCCGTAAAGGCTCAAATCCTCAAGCTAGAAAATAAGTTTACCTGTTAAGAATAGGTAACATGGGCTGAAACACAATGCTTAGGCCATGGATAGACCTTCTCTGCTCTGACCCAGGCAAGATAACACTTGAAGTGGAGAGCTAGTTAAGTGAAAAAAAGACTTGTACTTCTGTAGTCTGTATTCTGGCTTACCTATTCTTTACCAATAAGGAGTACCAAACAAAAATTCAGCAGAGCCATTGACACTTAAAGCTTTAAAGGAACTTCTTGTTCTGTTTTGCATGAATTATATGACCCATTAGATAAAATACAGAATAAAGAAGACACATTCTTCTTGCCCTTCTCTCTGTCAAAGTCCAATGAACAATATTTGAAATGGATCCTACAATGCCATAATTCTATTTATTAATATTTTTAATAATATGATTAAAATGATAATATGCTACTGGATAACATGGAGAGCATTGGTTCAATGGCAGTTTGGTATCTCAGTTCTTGAACTGTGTTACGTTGAAGCACATTATTCTCTAAGAAAAATGTATGCTTATGCTCATTAGAAGAATTCCAATTACTTAGAAAATCTTTCTCACTGATTCCCAAAAAGAAGCTGCAGTGTTGACTGTAGCCCAAATTCTGAAACAAACCAGAATTTGTTTCATGTCTATAAATTGATTAAAAAACAATACCTTGAGCAAAGAGTTGGTAGACACTACAAATTAAACAATTTTTTTTCAAATACATGGAATGAAATCATAAATGCTGGAGAAATTATATTGTTTATTGACTTTTGATTAATCTGAAAATGCAATGAATTTGCATGGAATAACAAGAGATTTTTAATGTAGTCATTTACCTTAGTTCATTTTCTTCAAGTTTAGTCCTATACAGACATTACCAAAAAAATGAAGTGAACTTGAATTTAAACATAAATATTTCTTTATTGTATGTGTACTGGTAACTAAGTTGCCAATTTTTCTCTCTAACGTTCAGATCTAATCAGAAAGCCACCAAAGAAGTAAATACAGTAAATCCCCACTGCATTACGACCCTGCTCATTTGTGAAGCAGATTTTTCACAATTATGATTCAGCGGTCCGCGAGATTAGCTGGCTAACACATGCGCAGTCGCTCTGCTCTGCCGAGGGGTGGTAATACAGTGCCTGTGGGGTGGGACTCACCCTGTCCTGTGGGGAGGGGGCTCGCAATGGCGGCACCGTGCCCCTGTCCCTGAATGGGGAAACTGACTCAAAAAAGTGAGGTGAGATGTGTGCTGGGAGGGTGCAGCTGTCACTGCACCAGGAGGAGGCTTCTGTCTGGGACTGTATGGGCAGCGCTGCCCCTCTCACACGGTACCGATGGATGTTAAAGGGAAAGAAACCCGACCTCCCCACTCCTGCCACCCTGTGGGCTTCTCCAGGCTGCTGTGGTCGCTCCCACAGCCTAAATCCCGTGCCGCTTCCCCCCCGACCCTGGTGATTGTGCCCACACCAGAAGCCTTGCGGTGGGGGCTGGTAGGCGACATGGCAGGGCTGGAGCGCGCGATTTACTGCAGCTTGCAGTGGCATTTATTGCCCTGCAGCACCCTGCCCTGGTCCCTGACCTGGTCCTGTGTGCTCCACTGAGATTCAGCGCAGCAGCACAACAAGACATGCCATTCCTTGTTACTCAAAGCCCAGTCACAGCCCGGGCAGCACTGCCTCTACCGGGACTGGTGGATGTTAAAGGGAAAGAAACTCCTATACCAATGCCTCCCCCCTGCCATAAGTGTACGGGATGTTGCAGTGCTGCAAAGTTGAGGTTTTCCCAGGCTCCAAGAATGCCGACCAGAGCTCAGGGACACCCCTTCCCCGCCGCGGAGGCGGGCCGAGTATGCGCTGGCTGGCCTGGCGCCCCTGGGGCTGGTGCGAGCACCGGGGCTGGGGATGGGGGGAGCAGTGGCGTGGAGTTTGGGCTGTGAACACACACGGTCACAGCAGCCGCTCAGAAATGGTTCCCTTTGCTCCCCTGTGCCGAGACAGACTACAGGAAGGAGCAGAGAATTGTCCGCAGCGCTTCGAAGTGCCAGGGGGTGGAGCAATGGGCGTGGCCTGCATGCATATTAACGACCTGCACTTCTTTGCGAGTTTAGTGTTTTGCGATGGCCTTGGCCTGTCCCTTTCCTCGCGAAGGACAGGGTATAACTGTACCTATATATTTATGTATACATAAACAGAAGGACAAGGTAAAATGATTCAAAACTACAAAATTAACTTTTTATATCAGGACTGAATTATCAGAACTGAATATTGCTCGTATTTCTTAGTGTTCACTTTGTGGTATTAAAAACAAAATGGAAAAATATTCATATTTTTCATTTGATGAAAATTGTTTTGGTTTACCTTGAAAATGTCAGCAATAAATGTATGTTAAAATACAAAGTACAGCTTCCAAATACCTGTTTATCTTTAATTGTGTTACAGTATCATATTTTCTTCTATAGAGGCTTTGAAATGGCACTGAAAAATTTTGCTTAAACAGAAGAACATCCTTCTCCAGTTATTACAACTACAGAGGAGCTGTGGGTGAGCATTCAGTGCATAACTATAGGTATAATACCTAGTCTAGAATTATAAGTGTGGCAATTAAGTAATTGAAAGACAGAGTCAGCATTCCACTTCATGCCTCACAGCACAGCTACCTGATTTTCACACAGAATCACAAAATACTCTGAGTTGGAAGGGACCCACATGGATCATCGAGTCCAACTCTTAAACGGCATCACTGCCTCCCGGTGGGAATTCAATCTGGGTCTCCCACATGACAGGTGGGGACACTAACCACTGTACGAAAGTGGATTTTTCTATAAACATTTACTTGTTGAATACTCATATCAAATGTTAGAAAAAGATAATTTTATCAAACAAATGATATCCATAATATTTTGTGTATTTACCATGAAGTGATCAAAATACACATATGTTTACCAAGAGTCTGGTAAAGAGAGAGCAAAATAAAAAGCCCAAAACCAGTTAAACACAAAACCACACATCAAAACACCTTGACTATGAAAGAAAATTCAAAATCATTTAAAAGTTAATTAAAAATTCAACATATAACAACCAAGTATATCAAACAAAATGTCTTCTTTCATTTTTCATCTCAAAACATATATCTAAACATATTTCAAAAGAGTAACAATTTCAGACAGAGATGGAAGAATTTTCTGGCATTTCTTTGCTATCCTAAGCACATCAACTCGAATTGCAACAGTGTCCCCATATTCATGGCTTTATCTGCCTGCGCAGGAGGTCTGCTCTGATATGTCGCAGGTTTTTGACCTTGGATCAGGCTGCTGTGAAGGGACTGTGAGAGGACTCCTCCTGGTCTCCTCCTGAACAGTGGGAGGAGAGCATACCTTGCTGCAGATGAGTGTTGTATGGTCTGTTTTTGTACCATTCTCACCCTGACATTATGCTGTTTTTAGATATTTTCTTGTCCTTGGTCCTGAACTGCCATAGAATGGCTTGGGTTGGAAGAGACCTTAAAGATCATGTTGTTCTGACTCTCTGTCATGATTAGGAGCACCTTCCATAAGACCAGGTTGCTTAGGGCTCCATCCGGGATGGGGCATCCACCACTTCCCTGGGCAACCTGTTCCAGCATGTCACCACTCCCAGAGTAAAGAATTTATTTATAATATCTAACCTAAATCTCTACTCTTTTAGTCATAATTTCTTTTAGATCTCACCTGCTTTGCTGGTGCCTGGTTATCCCTGTCCTACTGGATTGCCCTGGTTTAAATCATGGACTTTTCCTGCTGAGCCATGGTGGGACTGCACTCATGCCAGTGAGGACCCTGCCTGGCCACCCAGTTCTGACCTACAACTCCTGGCCCCCTGCACTCATAGGATTGCAATGTCCTGGCAATAAAGAGCCAAAGCAGATCATGACAGTAATTTTGAAATGTGCAGATAAGAAAAAAGGAAATAGGAACTTACAGTGATGGACACTTTTGACTCCTAAGAATTAGCATTTTCTCATTAAAAATGATACTATGTTGGGGAAAAAAAAGATCCCGAATTCCAAACCATTTTTCTTGTGTTACTGAACATTTACCACACTTGACTATTTATATCTGGTACCTAGGAAGAATTGTGAGATGAATTTGACTGGTGTTTCTAAAAACCAAAGTTGTTAAACCTGTGTTGAAGATTTCATNTTCAAAAGAGTAAAAATTTCAGACAGAGACGGAAGAATTTTCTAGTATTTCTTTGCTATCTTAAGCACATCAACTCCAATTGCAACAGTGTCCCCCTATTCAGGGTTTTATCTGCCCGTGCAGGAGGTCTGCTCTGATATGTCGCAGGTTTTTGACCTTGGATCAGGCTGCTGTGAAGGGACTGTGAGAGGACTCCTCCTGGTCTCCTCCTGAACAGTGGGAGGAGAGCATACCTTGCTGCAGATGAGGGTTGTATGGTCTGTTTTTGTACCATTCTCACCCTGACATTATGCTGTTTTTAGATATTTTCTTGTCCTTGGTCCTGAACTGCCATAGAATGGCTTGGGTTGGAAGAGACCTTAAAGATCATGTTGTTCTGACTCTCTGTCATGATTAGGAGCACCTTCCATAAGACCAGGTTGCTTAGGGCTCCATCCGGGATGGGGCATCCACCACTTCCCTGGGCAACCTGTTCCAGCATGTCACCACTCCCAGAGTAAAGAATTTATTTATAATATCTAACCTAAATCTCTACTCTTTTAGTCATAATTTCTTTTAGATCTCACCTGCTTTGCTGGTGCCTGGTTATCCCTGTCCTACTGGATTGCCCTGGTTTAAATCATGGACTTTTTCTGCTGAGCCATGGTGGGACTGCACTCATGCCAGTGAGGACCCTGCCTGGCCACCCAGTTCTGACCTACAACTCCTGGCCCCCTGCACTCATAGGATTGCAATGTCCTGGCAATAAAGAGCCAAAGCAGATCATGACAGTAATTTTGAAATGTGCAGATAAGAAAAAAGGAAATAGGAACTTACAGTGATGGACACTTTTGACTCCTAAGAATTAGCATTTTCTCATTAAAAATGATACTATGTTGGGGAAAAAAAAGATCCCGAATTCCAAACCATTTTTCTTGTGTTACTGAACATTTACCACACTTGACTATTTATATCTGGTACCTAGGAAGAATTGTGAGATGAATTTGACTGGTGTTTCTAAAACCCAAAGTTGTTAAACCTGTGTTGAAGATTTCATGGAGAAGTGCAAGTACTTTAGTCATCATACTTGTTAAACATTCTTTTAAAAGACGGTGAATTTAGAAGATATTGCTCCATCATTGCTTTCTGCCTCATGTTTTAGTTATTCTAAATTAAACATGAATATCTGGATGACTGATTAATTTCCCTCATTAAGAAGTATTTGGATACTGTGCACATTCTAGAATAGAATAGAAGTAATTACATTAGATCTATGTTAGAGTTTGAACATGGGGTATCACCTATTTCATCTTGTCCAATTCAATAAGCTTTTTTCAGACACTGGAACTGATTAATCAGATGCAATTATAAATTATTATAGGACTGTAGAGATAAGTGAAACAGTAACATGAGGTTTGCTATGTGACTGGCCTTTCCTTCTCCCTTAAATTCTGCGTCGCAAAAAATGGTAGCAGCAGGTTCATTAAGGGAATTAGCACTTTTTATGGACAGTTAAATATTAATCATAAAGTTTGTTTGATTCAAGTGAATTGTATCTTGATTTTTGTATTTTTAGTTAGGAAGAAAGCCTAAAAACATTAAAGAGGAGCTACATCACTGTTAAAGGCATCACATAATTTTATATAATCAGATATCTGAGAGCCATGACTCTTGCCATACTGACACTGTTTTCATGGAACAACCCATAAGAAAAACTTCATTTTCTTTTCTGGTTTTGCTTTGCTTGTCACTTGTAGTTTCTAGCTTTGTTTCTTCCCTTGTATTTTTTGAATGGAAAGTTTCATTTGAGTTATGTCTGTATGACAAAGAAAGAAATTAGGTTCTCCATGTTTTATGACTAAGAAAGAAAAAAATAAGTGGCTGTTGTGGGTGAACTGCTACTTTTCCTTCTCCTCGCTCATGTTCTGAATATCAACATTAATAAAATGACCTATTTTTCACTTTGTATTTTGAGTTTTCCTCATTATCTCTGACTTTCTATCTGTACAAATAAGCTTAAGGCAAAGGACTTGAGAAATACTAGTACTGAGCAGAAAAGAGCAAGTGAACAACATAAACAATATTTCCTTGTTACTAAATATTAATGCAAATTAGAATTTCAACCTTGCCATAAATTCCAATACTTCTTCCTTTCTTTTGTCCCAGATAGGAATAAAAGGTAAAATACATTCAGATTTTCACAGAATGGACATGTTTTAAATGACTGCTTTTAATTGTTAAAGGTACCCAGACTAGGGAAAAAAGTGCCAAAAATTCCTACAGCAACTAAAATCCATCAAAAGTTTAATCCTACTTTTCCAAACTCCAAATATAGTTTCTTTAACCTGCTCACTCTAATACAACACAATGTGGAACAGGCAATTAAATAAAATAAATTAAGTTACTAAAGAAGATATCAAAACAAAGCAGTGGATGTACAGTTCTTTGCCTGAGGAGAAAATGACAGAGACAATGGATAAGACATGAGTGAAATTAGAATGCTTAATGCTGTTCTGGAATCTGCTCTCACATGATAACACTACAACCACTGCAAGAACCTATAAAGCAAAAAGAGTCTTTTGCTTTGTATTGAAGCAACATGTTTGGTTTTCATTCATTTTCCCGTGGCTGTCTCTGTATAGGCAAGTTTCCTGATGCAGAAAGAACAGATCAATAAATCAAACCAGTTGGTACTCAGTACCTCACATCCACACTGCATGTGGCTGGAGAGTTTTACTGTGAACTGAATCTCACCAGGTCCCACACACTCCAAATGCGCCACTGTACATTTTTCTCAAGCTGTCTAGAGAATCAAACAGTGGTTCAAATCTCTGCACACCTGGAACAGAGATCTGACCTCTGGAAGGAGTCCACCTTCTGTGTACTGCAAGCTTTCTCTGACCCCAACCAACAGGTAGCAAGTGGATACAACAGGGAGATGAATTCCAAAACTTCAGTTGACCCCAAATGACAGTTCAAATGCGCTGTGTCAGATGTAACTGCCTTCAATTTGTTAGCTAGAGTGTGTGTGCTCATGATCTCAGATTTTAGCAATGTACTACAAGCCTAAGACTTATGCACTACAGCAGTTTGAGTAGGGAAGCCCCATATTGAACAACGGTGGACACATCTTAATCCTCAGAGCACAGCTAGATAACACAGTAGACCTCCAGCACCTACGTGATCATATGGAAACCGTGAAGCTTCAGGAAATCATAATGTTTCAGACGGCATCTATCATGAAATAGTTTTGCTTGATTTCTTTTTGGGAAATTAAAAAGCTCAAAAGTTAAAAAGTGGTGTTCTAGAAGAACTACACATGAGTTCTAAGATGACTGCCTTTAGATTAGCTATTACTATTTTTGGAAGAGATCTTGGAATTCAGTAGCCCTAAGATAAGAAGGATGGTAAAGAAAAAAACAGATGTCTATCTTAGATACCATAATTTAAGGAGGCTGGACTGTACTATGATAGTGTATTATTTGTGATAAAATGTATAAAAGTGAACCCAGAAGTTTGCTCAGCTATGAACTAAACCTGCAGGAATCGAAGAGGTGTTGGTTTTAATCAGAAAGTTGGTCTGCTAAATAAGGCATGGCCATGAGCCATATAAAGCTACAGCAATCCTTCTCCCACGTTACTTCGTGGTCCACTATTCACAGCTTCAATACATCATGCTTTTTTTTCCTTGGCTTTACCCTATTTACCCTATTTAGTGTATTTGCCCCAGTTACCCTATTTACCTCTACTTTGCAGATTTTGCTTATAGTGGCGTCTGTCTGGAACAAAGGCCCTGCAATATTCAAGGGATTACTGCATTAGAAAGCATCCAAATGAAGGCTATGAAGATGGTGAAGGATCCAGAGAGGAAAACATATGAGAAGTAGTTCATGTCACTTGGCTTATTCAGCTTGGAGAAGAGG
>WEKX01015856.1:0-112221 GCA_013390025.1 Pitta sordida
CAACAGTGTCCAAACCAGGACAATTCTGAACAGGAATCTTGGTGTAACTTTGAAGCAGACCAAGGACATCATATTTATGAACTGTCATCCCAAACAACAAACACCAACCCCACTGCAAGTGCCCCATCACATGGAAATGATCATAAAGATATGTAAGGGAGCAACTCGGGATGGGTAATATGGGTTGGGCTGAGTTAGGAAGAACTATGTCTTAGTTCCCAATACATTCCTAGTTTCACAGACAAGGCATTTAGAAGACCTTTTGTCCTTCCTAGGGCCCAGGAACTCGTGTGTGAGGGTTCAGCTGTTCCTTCCCCTCTGAATTGTGATGCAGGACTCCTCCAGCCTTGGGAACATGCTCAGGTAAACCTTACCTGAGGGGTGCAGCTCAAACCCAGGATTTCAGTTTGACCAAAGCATCCACTCTGGCTTCAGGAATCAGATGGATTTCAATGGTTAGGGATGAAAGCTGCCATTGTCCAGTGATACAAAGCTGCAGATTAATTTCCTTCTCTTCCGAATCCTTCCCAGCGTGATCTCAGTTCCTGCCAGTGACTTCCTCAGTCAAGAGTCTTGCTCAAGTAACTTGGACAGACAATATTTAGCCTTAAACTATTTTGAGAATATTTTTTGCTTATTCACTGTTTGTTCACTGCTCTGCTTGGCCACATTCGGTGGCTTCTCCTCGTGGTTTGGGTGGGCCTGAAGCACAAACAGAAGGAAGGTGGGAGCAGCCAGCACAGATGCTTGTTTGTGCCACCCTCCAGCCAGTGCCAGCATCCACAGTTACTATTTGCACCCTCCTCCCTGTGAGCAGTGCAGCAGAGAGGGAACCAGCTTGGCTGCCACGGGGGGAGCAGTTTAAGTCCTGTCAGTGTCAGATGCCACCTCCCTGTCTGAGCCCTCTCACATCAGAGAAAGGGCACTTAAGGTTCACACAGGTTCACAGGTTATTCTGAGTTGGAAGGGACCCTCAGGATCATCGAGTCCAACTCCCAAGCAAACGCCCACCCAGGGATCAGCCCCACAACCCTGGAACCACGGGCACCACGCTCCATCCATCCAAACCTCCCACCATCCAGACCATGTCACTGAGCTCCTCATCCAGTCTGACCTTAAACACCTCCAGGGATGGTGACTCCACCCCCTCCCTGGGCAGCCCATTCCACTGAGGGATCACTCTCTCTGGGAAAAACCTCTTCCCAACATCCAGCCTAAACCTCCCCTGGTGCAGCTTAAGGCCATGTCCTCTTGTTCTGGTGTCATCAGCCTGGAAGAAGAGATGCAAAGACCACCCACACAAAGCTTCATCTGACTGACCAGAGGACATCCTGTTCTGGCAGTGTCGTACCTGTTTAGAGCCACGAGACATGGAGGAGGGTCCTGCACCTGCAGAGCAGAGATTTGTTATTTGTGTGCTGTGACTGGTGTAATATCACCCAGCAGTGCCCTGGGAGCCCCTGCAGCGGATGCCAGTTTCCCTGATTCAGAAACTGTGAGTTGTTGTGATGCCACAGAAGGTGCCTGGGGAAGTGATGAGTCCCCTGGCACCTCCTGGGCCAAAGCAGCCCATAAAAGGCTTCTGCTGCACCAGCAGTTTTCATCACCACACTTAGGAGAGATACGACAGGATATTGGTCCTTCCTCGAGGCAGGGGAGCAAACTCCCCAAATGAGCCTGAACACATCATTAACCCTCTGGTGTAAGTGGGAGGAGAGCTCCTGGCAGGGAGGCAGGACCCACCATCCCCTCTGCTGACCCTTCAGCAGGCAGTGTCAGGAGAAGTTCAGGTGATTCCTCCTTCCATGTTTTCTCTGAGAAAATTTGTTTCCAGTTTTGTCCTGAGAAACTTAACCTGTTGCTCTCCTAGAATAAATTTTAGTTCTGTTGCTCTAGATCTGCCTTTTAGGGGAATTACAAAACTTTACAGATGAGGCACCGCAATGAATTTGAGAGCAATGAGACCTGGTGGCTGCCTCCCTGCAGGTCTGGGGGAAATTAACTGTACTGCTGAGGGAAAGGGGGACCCCCACCTCCAAGGGTCACCAGCGAGGATCCTCCCTGTGTTCATGGAATCCTGCCCATGTTCTCAGCCTTCTCAGGCTGGGCTGAGACATGAGACTGAGCTGAGTTTGAGAAGGAGCAACTGAACTGCCACAAGGCCCAGCCACCACACACCAGGTTTTGTGCTTTGTAACTTCCCGTTTCCAAAGTATATTTTCAAAATATCATTCAGTTGCAGGAAGCTGTTTATTCCTGTTTGCCATGTTTGCCAAGCTCCCAGGAACGTGGCACTGATGGAAAGAAGAAATGATCAACAAGGAATGATGTACCAGGCAAGGGAGGTTCAAGAACAGAAGTTTTACAGTCTCAGACAGGACTTGGTGCAAAGAAGAGCAGCTTTGTGCCTCTCTTTGTGCCACTGTCAGCGGGAGCTCAGCCTGACCCTACCACCACCTCAGCATGTGATGGAGGTGGAATGTCTCTCTCATGCCACCACAGGTCATTTCAGGTTTTCTCAGCTGAAAATTTACTTTTTTAACTTCACCAAGACCAACAGTTCACGATTCAGCTCACATCCACTGAAGAGTGGCCCGTCCATGTTCCAAGGCTGCATGGGATGGAGTTCACTGTGTCTCTGAGCTCCTTGCTCCAATGGTCAGTTATTCCCACTGTTAAAAATAGTTACTTTATCTCCAGCCCGACAACCACCAGCGTTGCTTTCGAATCCCTGGATCTTTTTCTGTCTTTGTCTGCCCTCTTAAAAAGCCCTTTGCACTCAAAGTATTCCCCCACATCAGTTCTCACAGACCATGATTAAATCACCTCTTAAAAACCAGATAAACTAAACAGATCATGTTGCATTAGTATCTCACTGAGAATGATTTCTAGCCCTGGGATAATTTTCTAGTTCTTTCCTGAGACTTTTCCAAGTTTTCAGTCTCATTCCCAAACATCAGCACTAGACCTGAATGTGCTATTTTGGTGACGATGTCACTGAAGTCACACACAGGAGCAGGTGTGTGATAGTGATAGTGCCACCTCTGTGATAGTCCCTGCTTCTGCATGTCAGACTCCTGCCCAGCCCTGCAGCAGCACTGGCACTGTGTTCTCTGTGTTCTCTGTGTCCTATGGGGTTCAGCTGAAGCCTGAATCCCCTCCAGTGTCCCCACTCCCCCCATGCCACCATTGCAGAGTGACTTGCACTCCTGATTCCAAGCCACTGTTAAATGTTGGCTGAAGTATCTCTGGTTTTCTGTTTTCCAGTGCCTATGAACCCCCTGTCCCTTCAGCTTGATTTCTTCCTGTGCCACCAAGTATCCATCTGTGTTTTTCTTTAGATAAGGTTTTATCCTGTCCCAGACAACCCCTCTGTACTGTCATTAGTCCCATAAACAAGCTTTGCCCATGGTGTTCTCGTGCTTGCAGCATCCTGGTTGCTTCCAGGAGGGAAAGGAAGTCCCTGCTGTCCCTTTGCAGTACAGGCCACTCCAGGTGATTTCTGTAGCATTGAGTCAGGTATTTCTAAAATGAGAACATTTTAGGAAGCCTCCCAGGCAGTCCCATGTTTGCATTCTAGGACTGGGGTTGGCAGAGGCAGAGCACCCCACTCTGAACAGGCATCTGAGGGATGGAAAGGCATTGCCATTTGGAGGGACCCACCTTTGTTCTCCAGCTGCAGAGAAGCCCAGACAGCTCCAAGTGTAGAGAGCAGAGTGAGGCAAAGCTGAATGACGGAGTGAAAGTTCCATTTTTCAAATAGCCCACAAGAGTCATAGAATGATGGAATCCTGGAATATCCTGAGTTGGAAGGGGCCCAAAAGGACCATCCAGTCCAGCTCCAGGCCCTGCACAGACACCCCAACAATCCCATCCTGTCCCTGAGTGTTGTCCAAACCCTCCTGGAGCTCTGGCAGCCTTAGGGCTGTGACCAAACCCTGGGGAGCCTGGGCAGTGCCCAACCACCCTCTGGGGGAAGAAGTGCTGCCCTACCACCCTCTGGGGGAAGAAGTGCTGCCCTGGGGATCCTGTGCCAGGGCCCAACCCTCCTCTCAGTGGTGAAGTGCCTGATCCAGGTCTCTTGCTGAGCAGGTCACCATGATCTGAGAGATCAGCCAGCAAACCCCTGCCCTTCAGCTCCCACTCTCACTGCACATCTCAAGGGAATCCTCCCCATCTTGCTGTCAAGGCTAACAAAGTATTTAAGAGGTTTTAGTGCCTCTTAATAATGTACCTGGAAATATCTTTGGTGTTAAGAGGTGAACCTCAGTGATGTACATTGCAAGAGAATGGAAATGTCAGCTGGATCACCCCCCTTTGAGCTGCATTGCTGAGGGCACTGTGTCATCCCAAGCCCTGTGAAGCCAGAGGAGCTGGGTTGGCTCCAAAGCCATCAGGGTGAGCCCAGAGCCCTCCAGTGTCCCCCTGCATGTCCCACCTGGCTCTGGGCATGGCTGGGAGGGGAGGAGGCTGAGGGTCTGTGAACTGCCTGGGAGATCAGAAATTGCTTTGTCTCAGCCAGGAACAGCACAGGTCAGCCTGGGCAGGCTGGGTGGACAGAGATGGATGGATGGATTCCTGATGAAATAGTTTAAAAAGGGGAATTGAAGGAGGGGGAGAGTGAAGGCAGCTGAGAAGAAGGGATATTGTTCCCAGACAGTCAGGATAATGGAACAGGGAATTAGGTACCACAGGCTGTTAGGTCCCCACTCCAAGGTAAACCCAGACCATCAATCCCAGGGGAGAGGGAAGGACTCCAGCATGGGATCTCACATGGGTACCAGTCAGGCAGGTGGCTCTGTGCACACCTCTGCTCAGAGGAGGTCTCAGAAGCTGAGAAAGGCTTTGTTTCCAGAGGAACAGTGTTCCCTGAGGGCTCCTTTTGGGGACAAGATGAATCCCTGCATCTCTCCTGGCACCATCTCAGCAAAGCTGTGCTGTCCCGGAGGACCAGAAAGAGGCCCTCAGTTCCTTCTGCTTGTTCAAGTGCACATAAACATCCTGCTCTTCCCACTGCTCCCACCATCCACCCACAGGAACCCAGCAATTGCCAAGCCAATGAAAGAATCAGCTCTGCAGCAGATGTGTCTCAGGTGACAAAAGCTGGTGAGAGGCTCTTCCAGATTTTCTGGATGGCTTTTGCACCTGTATTTCCTTCACTGCTTTGCTAAGTGCCAGTTCCTGAGCTGGGACCTGGCCCAGGCCACCCTGCAGCCTCCACACCATCACACACAAGCTCTGCAAGGAGGAGAACCTGGCACGAGGACTGGGAAATATTGTCACTTCAGCTGAGGTCACTCTGAAGCCCATCTTCTACCCAGAGACCTCAAATTAAGACACTGGAAAATAACACTGGAACAAACTCAGATGTTATTCTCCAGCCTGTCATTACCCTGAGTCAGACAGAGACGAGTCAAGAGCCTCTACCCAGGCTGGATTGTGACCAGAGTGATGGAAAAGACCATGAGGTCATCTGGGCCATCTGCCTCTGCCAATCCACGCCTTGCTCTGCTTCATGTTATCTGGTGCTGAGCTTGGAGTGAGTCAAGTGATGCAGCATCCAGTTTCCCATGGGAGACTTTTCCTCATAAAACTAATAGCTGAGATGAAAACGTTTTCTGATACCCTGCCTAAATATCCGTCCCATTCCTCCTGCTGACCCTCCCACGAGCTCTGTGAGAGCACGGAGAGATCCTTGGTGTTCATCTCCATCACCCTCCTGCTGACAGTCATGGTCAGATTTTCCCTGGGTCTCCATCTACACAAGCTGCATTTTTCTACGTGGTGGTAATGACTCCAGACCCAAAGCTGAAAATAGTTTTCTTCATCCTTGCAGCTTTTGGGCTCCTCCTAAGAAGCTGGATCCCCCAGATACTCTGCAAAAGGGAATATTACAGAGAGGTCTTTGCAGGAAATCTTTGCGTGAATGGGCCACTGAGTCAAGTTTCTCATTATAATTCTTTATCTTTTGTTCTGATCTACTTTTCCCTCTTTAAAATTTAATCTTTGATTTCCCCAGGGATCTCCATCCCATTTCCATACTTAATTAGAGCTTGAAGCCCCACCAAGGCACATGGTGCCACTTGGAGGAATGTTCCAGGTGCCAGATGACTTCAAAGTTTGCAGTTTGTAAAGTCACTCCAGCATTTCCTTGCAAGGTTGGAGATGGTGAAAAAAGGGATCTATAGGTAGATCTACAGGTTGATGCCTTTAGGAGCAAGAGGTGTAGCCATGAAACTTTCTGAAGACTTCAGTGCACACAGCCTGGCTCCTTCCCCTCTAATAAGAGGCTTATTAGAGTAAGTGATTTTCAGGGTTGTGCAAACCTTGTGGTGGAACAGTTCTCCAGCACCCACTGCTCCTCAGCTTCCTCCAACAGCACTGGGGGCAGTGAGGTGGATGGAGAGGAAGGACCTGAACGAGTCAGGAACACACACAGGGTGTGCACAATCCCGGGATTTTCCTCAGAACTGGCCCTGGCTTTCAAAACACTTCTTACCATCTTACTTCTGACAGAAACCTTGCCATGCACAATCCTGCCAAGCTGCCTTGATGTCACCCGCCCAGGGATGCCACAGTCCCTGAGGGGAACAGTGTGTTGCAGGGAGCAGAATGAGCCCAAATCCAAGATGGAGCTCCTGGGTAGGACAGATAAACAGAGCCATGCCTGCAACAGGAAATTAATTTAAATGTAGAAGAAATAACTTTTTCCCTGGGTGGAATGAGATGGGAGATCCTCCTTCTGTTATTCATTAAGCAACAAAGGGTGAAACCAATAGCAAATTTGTGTGCAAACCACCCAACTGCGGCCCTGAACTCCTGAAACATCTTTATTCACTTAATCTAGGATTCAGGAAATTCTCATCCAAGCCAGTTTTATTGGGTGGTTTGTATTGAGCTCTCAGCCTCCCAATCAGTAACAGATGAACAATTTTGCATAACATTTTTCTCCTGGATTTTTGGCTCTGCTCCTCCTTTCTAGTGGCTGAGCTGGTGAATCAGGCCTGTTGTTCATCCTGTTGGAGACACTGGCATTGCTGTGATTCCAGGGATGGCCACAGGCTGCCCAGGACCTCATCCAGATCAACTTCTGTGGTTCTAGATCCACCTCCATTGGCTACTCATCTCCTCATGTCCTCTCTCACTCCTTCCTCCCAACTCCTTCCTCCTGCTGCTTCCAGGGCACTTCCATCAGGTGCTGAGCCTGTGCAGATCAGCCCAAAGCAGGTCCCAGGTGCTGAAGGGCAGCAGGAGATGCTGATAAACTGCAGCACAACCTGGCTGAGATGTGTGGGCATCTACTGGTAAAACACAAGGGGCGACAGGTCCCAGATGTGGCTGGAGAGGTGCCCTGTGGGTTGACGTGCCCCTCAGCACCTCTCCAGGTGGGTGCCTGCTGGGCTGGGCTGGGCAGGGCTGTGGTGGTTGGGAGCAGAGCACAGGGGAATTTCTGTGCCTTTGGGACACCTCCAGCACTGGTGTCCGTGTTGGCCCATCACTGAGTGCATGTGAGGGCACACCTGGCACAGGTGGGACAGACTGTGCCTGCAGCCCTGCCATGCACTGCCTGTGGGCACATGTGCCAGAATGTGTGTGAGCCTGTGCCACTCTCATCATCCTTGTGGCCAAGGTGGTGCCAGTCTGCCCCACTGGGAATGTCTGGCATTTGGACCACTGAGGGAAAGCAAAAGGGAAAGGTTGAGACCCTGGGGGAAACAGGGGATGTGAAAGGCCTGGAGAAATGCCAGCCCTCTGGCAAGGGGCTGTTCTTGTGCGTGCTCCGTGTCCTGCACGTGTGTGTTACTTGTCAGCATCTCTGTCCCTCCACCCCCGAGCCTTGGCTGCCCGGAGCTGCCAGGGCTCAGCTGAGGGCCAGTCAGGAAATGAAATAGGTGCTATGCAACCCCCCTGTCCCCCGTCGTGGGTGGGCTCCCTCACCTGCCCGTCGTCCCTCGCCGGCCCTGGGGCAGCGCATTTCCCAGAATGGTGTTGCCGCCTCGATATTTCAGCGCTGCCAGTTCCTGGAACAACCGGGGCTGGGGAGAAACACTTTGCTCAGCCGCTGTGTTTGCTCAGACGCTTCAGCCCAGGCTTTTATTATTATAATGCCTCCGAGATCTGCGGCTTAGAGGGGGATTTGCTGCCATGCGCCTGACAAAGAGGAGTGACCTCAGCGACACTGGAGAGCAGAGAGCGTATAAAACCTTTCTGGGCTCTGCGTAGGAGTGCTGCTTCCCTTCTTGGCTGCTTTCGGCTCCATCTGCTCACTCCCTGCAGGGTCTCCCTGATGGTCCCTCTTGGGTGGAGAGAGGACCAGGCAGGACAAATGTTCACACGAACGGGCTCCACGTTATTTGCAGAGCTCCCAGATTCATACCCTGAATTTTGAGCAGGAGAGGGATTCTCTTCATTCCAGCAGATCTGCATCTTCTCCTCTCCATCCTCCATCCCACCCATCTGCATGAGCTGCTCACCCCATGGGCTGCCTCTCCAAGATGAAGGAGCTCCCTGCCCCATCTCACATTGCCCACAGGGACGTGACGCCAACTCTATTTTCTGCCCAGATCTCTCCTGCACTGCTGGGTGATCTCCACTATGCTCTGCAGAGTTGGAACTGTGTCAAATCAACATGTCAGAGATCATATTAGACATTCCTTCACTCACCCTGTGAAACACTGGCCATTTTCTGCCACATGGAGTAAAGTAAGTTGCAAACCCAATGGGAAAGGCAGGAAAAACAGTCATTAATAACTGTACTTAATTACAACCTAATTTCTTGAAAAATGTGTTTGAAAGCAGCTGGCAACAAGTTGAACTATGTGGAAAGTTTGAAAAACACCAGACCAGACATTAATTAGTCAACAGCCTCCAGAAAAGGTCAGGCTCTGGAAATATTTAAAGGCCCCATAATAAAATGAATTTTAATTCCAATGCTGAATTAAAACTTCATTACAAATCCTCAGAAAATAGACTCTCTCCCCATGGACACACTGCACGTGTTTGAGGGAGACCTGCCCTCCACACACCACAAGCTCCCTTGGGGGTTTCCCAAACTGTCCTTCCCAGTGACCTCTCTCTGGTTGGAAGTGCCACACATGCACCTTCTTTCCTTCAAGGGCTGTTGTTAGTACAAGGTCTCACACTCTGACCTCTCCAAAATGCCTCTGTAGAGCAGCAGGATCTCTGTAGGAGGCTGGAGCCAGTAGTGAAATCTCATCTGAGGTCCAGCCTTGGGCATGGAGAGAGATGATCTCCCGTGGAGACCTGCAGAGATGCTGTGACCACAGGCAGCATGATCAGGAGTGTTTTTTGGAAGAGCACACACTTCATTCCATCAGCATCACTGTTACACTGTCCCTGTTGGTTTAACTGAGACACGAGGGTATGGACAGGTGTGGCTGCTTGTGTCAGTCCCTGCAGTTCCGTTTCGTTTTCCCAGACCTTTCCCTTTGCCACATCAACTGTCATGTCCTGGGGGTACAAGCTGTTCACCAAACATAAAAATTCCAAGAAGGAAAAGTGTTGATGAAGAAAAGCATCTGCCAGTAAAGGGTGACACTCACTCAGGGGGCATTGGACAAAACCATGAGCAGCAGATGTTTTCTGTGCCTCTGCATTTGTAATATTGCATCGTTCCTGGCTTGTTGGTTCTCCAACCCCATCCTTATCCTGGCCTTCTTCAAGGGCACCCCTTGGCAGGTGCCATGCAGGAAAACCTGTGTGAGAACAGTGGGAATGTCACAACATTTATAGTCTGAGGGGCACTTGTACCAGTCAGTGGAAGATGTCCTTGTGGGAAGACAACTGCCACATACTGATTGTCATCCCGTCACAGCCACTATCACATTCCATGCAAAGGGACCCGTCTCTGGGTTGCCTGGCATTGCCCCAGGGCATGAACTGCAGGTGTGCATGGGCAGAGTATTCCTGCTCCTGGGGGTGAGAGCTACAGGCTACAGCCTTCACACCGACTGCCCGCTACTTGGGCGTCCTGGCTGCTGTCCCTCCATGCTGCTGTCGCTCCATGCTGCTGTCTGCTAAAGGGCAACGCATCTCCTCAGGAAGTGGGACTGGGCCAGGCTGGGAGCTCACCTGCAGATGGTGTTTGGCAGTGCACAATATCCCTGAACATGTATCATGCAGATTTGACTGACTGCAAGGGGATATCTCTGAGCTCTCCCACCTCTGCTGGCTCCTCTGCCCTCCTGACTCTGAGGCTCTGCGAGGCCCAGACCTCCCGTACTCCTCAGCCTCTTCCAGAGCAGCTGGCAGGAAGCAGCAGCTTCCAGGTTTGCAGGAAGTTGTGAATAGTTTGGTTTCAGAAATAGCAAACTGTTTGGACTCCAGGTGTTTCCAAAGCAAAACATCTCAGTAGCTTTCCCTCTATGAAAGGTTTCATGAAGTTTGTGTCAGTCCAGCTCAAAGACATTTTCCTAAGACTTGAAACTTTTCAGGAGAGGCACTTCTGCCATGTGATGGCAAAATACTGCCAATGCCAAGGCTCATATGATAAAAGAATATTTTGGTTTGGGAGGGACCCTAAAGTTCATCCCATTCCAATCCCTTGCCATGGGCAGGGACACCTTCCACGAGCTCCAAGCCCTGTCCAGCCTGGCCTTGAATGCTTCCAGAAATGGGGAGGCCACAACCTCTTTTCTCAAGAAGTTGTCAAGGCTTAGGGGGCACATGTCTTACCACCGAAACATTGCTCTGTTCTCCTTTTCTCCTCCTGGCACATCTCCTGCAGGAGAGGGAGGCAGGTGCCTTCTGACATGCTGTCACTAACAGGGAGGTAAGAAGTAGCAAAACAAAACTTCCAGGCCTTTCCCACAGGTGTCAATGTTTTTCAAT
The DNA here is from genome assembly GCA_013390025.1 of Pitta sordida. Lineage (NCBI taxonomy): Eukaryota > Metazoa > Chordata > Aves > Passeriformes > Pittidae > Pitta > Pitta sordida. Next base: position 10,852 of record WEKX01015856.1, read on the forward strand.
AGAAATTGTGAGATACCCTTCTCTAATCCCAACCTTGGACTGCTCTGCTGGAGCTGGGGAAGATGTTTCTGTCCTCCTCTTGCCAGTCAAAGGTGCCTGGTCCATCTCTGAAGTGTCAGCACAAGGTTGCCAGAGAGGCCAAACTGCAAATCCAGACCTGGGGGTTGCAAGGAGCAAACAGAGAGGACAGGTTTGTCTGTAGTTCATTTCAGAGGAATCTTCCTTTTCTTCTGCTCCACATCATCTCAGCCCTCCCCTTTCATCCAGGGGACAGGGCAGCATCTCCTGCTTCTGAGTAACCACAGGTGATCCATTGGCTTGGAATTCCTGGTTGCAGATCAGCTTTCCCTTCTGCCACACAGATTGTGATTGGCTCATTGATCTATTTTGGTGGACACATCACAAGAAAAGTGAGAGAGAGGGAAAAAATCTGCTGTGAGCCAAGGAAAAGAGATGCTAGAAATGCACAGGAGGAGTTCTGCAGGCAGGGAAGATGGGTCCAAGTCTCTGGGGATCCCAGGCAACAAAACAGTGATGACACATTTTATCCTTCTTGAGGTAGTTGCTTGGATCAGACAGAAACAGCACATTGACCTCTGACTGAGTCTTCATATCAGCTCAGGGATCCAAGGGGCTTCACCAAAGCAGAGCACAGGACACTTGGCATTTCCCTATGTCTGATGCTGGAAGTGAAGGTGACTTAGGAAGAAACATGAAGTGTCTCTCCTGGAGTTGCTGTGGACTCAGATCCCTGGGCTCCATCGTGTTTACAGCTGGGGGACATATCACATCCCACGTCCATCTGAAGAAGAGCCCTAGTGCTCCATGCTGCAGCTAGAGGCTGTATTGACAGAAATGCCCTGGGACAACCTTGATGTATCTTCATAGAAGGTTCTGGCACTGGGGCTCATTGAGGCAGAGGTGGGAGAGCAGAGGGCTCCCAGGTCCTTTTCCTTCCTTCAGGAGGACATGCCATCAGCTGTTGCCACCCCAGGAGCAATATTGTGCACAAGCCTGTGGCCCTGCTTGAGCTGCTGCATGGCACAGCACAAAAGACACCAAGGCACCCCATAGGATGTCCACCTTGCAGGGACGTGTTGCTTTTCAGGGACAGGGGATGCAGGACTCCAGGGAAAACGTGGCTGCTCTAACAGCCCACGTCAGAGGCTCTGACAAGGAAGATGGTGAGTTGGACTAGATGAATCTTGTGGGTCCCTTCCAACTCATAATATTCTGTGATTCTGTGATTCTGTGAAGGATTCACAGTATCACGGTGTTGATAAGGTTGGAAAAGACCTTGAAGATCATCAAGTCCAACCTATAATCCAACTAAAACCCAACATCTATAACATTTATATGATGACCCTCAACACCTCATCCAGTCTGCTCTTAAACACCTCCAGGGACAGCGATTCAACCACCTCTGTGGGCAGACCATTCCAATGCCAGATCACTCTTTCAGTGGAAAACTTTTTCCTCATGTCAAATCTAAACCCCCCTTGCTGGACCTTAAGACCATGACCTCTTGTTCTATCTCCAATGGCCAGAGAGAAAAGACCGACCCCTGCCTGTCTACAACCCCATTTCAGGTAGTTACAGACAGTGATAAGGTCACCCCTGAGCCTCCTCTTTTCTTCAGCCTCAGGAGAGGCTGAAGACCCAGCTCCTTCAGCCTCTCTTCACAGGGCTTCTCTTCCAGCTCCTTAATCATCCTTGTTGCCCTTCTCTGAACTTGTTCCAGCAGCTCAACATCTTTCTTAAACTGAGGGGCCCAGGACTGGACACAAGACTCACGATGGAGCCTGACCAGTGACGAGTACAGGGGAAGGACGACCCTTAATGCTTTCGTCTTGGAGAGACAAGAAGATAGCAGAGACCAGAAGCTCCTTTGTCTTCCCCTGGCCTCACTAGGGGGTGGAGGCAGAAACAGGAACAGCATATCACATGCCCCCATGTCACAGCTCTTTTTGTGAGCCTGGCCCTGGCCCATGGGCTGAGCACTGACAGCCAGGATTCTGCTGCCAGTCCCTGTGCTTGTGAATCAACAGTTCAGTGTTTTATGACTTGGACTGAGGTGGTCGGTCCCCAGCAGCTGCAGTGCCTGTCTGGGGTGAGTCTGCACCCTTCCTGAGCATCCTGTTGGCTGCAGAGTGACAAGATGCCCTGATGCAGCACCTCTTGGGGGCTTTTCATGCTAAGCCAGCTGGCCAGAGCCTTACCCGTGAGTCCAGAACTCAGAAGTGTTGGGGAACACTGTAGGCGTCCCTGAAGGAGCTCTGCAGTACAAACAGCCCAGGCTGCAGAAAGGTGTCACTGACTCCAGCTGATACCAGGCAGAAAATTCCCTGGGCCCCATCTTCAGCAGTGGGAAGTGAATCTGCACCCTGGGAAAGGAAGTGATCTCTGGGCTGTTTCAAGGATCCTGACCTTGACATCAGCTGGAACAGTCCCAGTTGGGTCCTGTGGGCTGCCACCCACAACAGCCAGGGTGGTGTGTTCCCACCTCCTCTGCCCAGAGACTTGTACAGAGCATCCCTGGGGCTGCCAAGCACCTCCCTCACCTCGACCCTGAAGCCCCTGATCCAGCCCAGGCAGCCAGAGCTCTCAGAGCTGGCAGTGCAGCACAACTGGGTGAGGAGTGAGTCAAGGGCTTGGAAGACTTTGCTGTGTGCAGTGATTCATGGCTCATGTTTGTCAGTAGATGGGAGTGTTTGGAGAAGGGCCAAGTCATCATGAAAACATTTACAAATCCCAGACGTTTGTGGATTTCACCACAAATTATCTTCTGTCCAATACAGCCAACCCACACGTTCATCAACATCTCTGAGCTGGTTTATTAATCCTCTATTTCCAGCAATGGTGTGAAGAGAGCCATGGCAAGAAGGGACATGCCACTAGAGTTGTGCCCAGTGGACAGTAAAGTGATGGTGGTTGGAAGCTCAGTGACTTCTCTCTTCCCCACGGCTGCTTCACCTTGTCCACAGTCAAGGAAATATGGACTGAGACATCCCTGGAGAAGAAGAAAGCAAAGACTGTTCCTGGGAGGGCAAAGGACATGCCAGCTCCTTCACATGACCTGTCTGAGAGCATCTGTGGAGAGGTGCAGTAGAAACATTCGGGTTTAATTGAGGGGTCAAAGCCCAGGAAAAAGTGGCAAAAAGAATATGAGGCACTGACAGCACCAAGGCAATTCAGATTGCAGCACATCTGTGAGCAGCTTTTCAGGACCTGCTGGCTGGAAAATAAAGAGCAGCAGAAAACAAAGAACAGTATAAAATTGAGGACAGACTATGCCCAAAGAAAAGGAGTCTTTAAAGTAGAAGTGCATAAATCAGCAGTGATGCCCATTGACTCTGGAAATTCTCAGTGTATCCAGAGACCATGGGCAGCTGAGAGCCCAGGAGACGTGAGGCCTCACCAGCTGACAAGCCCTGGGCTGGCCACTGGATGCCTTGGAGTCTGAATGCTGGACATTTGTCCTGGTGCTGTCAGTAGGCAGATGTGAGACACCGAGTGTGTGAAAACGGTTTTGTTTGAATTAAAATCACCTTTTCCTTGTAAACTCTGTGTCACAGATGTGGGGGAATACATGGAAATACAGGGAAATATGTGGGGAAATCAGGGGAAATATTTCCGTGTAGAGGGGGAAAGTCTCAGCTTGCTATTCCAAAAAGAGATCAGAAAACCATCCTTTTTAATGACATATTGGGCTGATCCCTCAAAGAAGGCACAGACCCACATTAACCTGATGTTTGGGGATGTAACTGAGTAGATGTTCTCCCCATCCTTTACAGTGCAGGTACCTTTACATCACAAGGTGGAAATTTGGCACTCTGGAGATTTCCTTTGTTGACAGTCCCTGGAGCAGGACACAGCTCAGCTTTCCAGCTTGTTGAGCACGGGAAACACAGATCCATGAAGGTCATGGAAAGTTGTTCACACCTCTCTGAGGAAGTGAGGGCCTGTGGACATCTCTCACTATTCCCCAGGCAGTGAAGGCAAGTGAGGAGGGCTGGTTCTGGAAAGGTTCATCCAAGAGGGTCAATCCCTTCCAGGCTGATGCTGGTCTGCTCACAGTGTTTAGGGAACAACCATCTCCACTCTCACCATCCCCAGGGCTCTCCAGCTGGTTCATTATTCCTGTTCAGATTTTCCCTCCTGTGACAGCCGATGCCTACGACTGACCCAGCTGAGACATTCCAGCATTCATCCTTGTGAAGTGGCTCTTGGCTGCCTCCAGCCTTCCCTTTTGGAGCTGGAAGTGCATTTGTGGTATTTTAACATCTGTAGGGGGATGAGTGGACCTTGCGCAAGGGATGGTGAGGAAACAGGCTGAGCTAAGGATTTCTCTTGTTGTTCAAGAGACCTTTGGTGGCTGGAAAGTTTAGCCTTGGATTTCTTTCCCTCTCCAGCCTTTCAGAGCAGTTACTCCCTGAAATCACAACTTTTCCATAGAAGACCTTGGAGCCCCCACGAGCTGGGGGAGACAGGCTGTTAGAAGGCTTGGAGAGGACAAGGTTTTGAATTCCTTCCTGCCCGGGGTGCACACTCACCGATAGCCAGTGTTCTCGCCTTTGAAAAATACATTTCTCCTCAGACCTTCCACTGCCTGTTGTTTTGGAGGTTCGTGCATCATCTTCCTTTACAATGTCTGTCGAGTCCAACACCTTTAAGAGAAGACTCGATGAGGAGCTCAGTGACATGGTCCAGCTGATGGGGAATTGAACTCAATGATCCTGGGGGTCTCTTCCAACTCAGAGTAACCTGTGAACCTTTCCAGTGTGGAGAGTGAAACACAGGAGGGAGAAATGACCTGCCCCCTCCATGAGAACCCGCGGTGGAGCCAGATGGGACCACACAGGGTGGCAGGTGCAAAGCCCAGCCCTTATCTTGACTTGTGTATATTAGTTTTGGCTTGCCCTGGCCACCCCTCCCCTCCAGGCACACAGCCTCACCCTCCGTGGCAGTGGCAGGTTTTTACACGTGGAAGTTGAGGTACCTCTTACCCCATGAATAGGCAGCAGGTCACACTGAACCTTTTGGTGCCAAACACTCAGGAATGTCCATGCCAGCCAGTGACCAAGGTGTCCCCGGGAGCAGATCCCAGGGCTTCCATCCCATAGCTGAGAGCCAAGACCTCCAGACCACAGCCAGACTCTGACAAGACCCTCCTAATGTCAGATTGATTCCAGGTAATAAGGCTATGCCAATCATGAGAAAAGTAGTAAATTACCTAATCCAACCTCCTGGGGGTCTCAGGCCTTTGACATTTGCTTTGATTTTTCTGTATTAAGGCTAATATGAAATTTGTCTCCAGCTCCTCTTCCAGAGAGCAGCTACTGGATCACACCAGCACTGCTTCATGAAAGAAAATCCTTGCCTCACTGTTCATTTGGGATTTCATGGTGCTGACAGCAGGGCCATTAATAATGCACCCATTTTCTAATGTATTTTTTAACATGGACTAATTTTCCAGGACTTTCACAACTTTTTTGACAATCAGCTCCCCTCAGGGCACTGTGAGAAGCTGCAGGCAGCAGTAAATCCCAAAACTGGAGGAGGAGGAGATGGAACAAGCTTTTCAAGCCAGGGCAGGGGACAGGACAAGGTGGAAGACAGCCTAACCCTTCAGGAAAGGGACAGTGTGGCTGTGAGAGAAATTTAAATGATTGTGTTCTCTCAGCACAAGTCCCAGGATGTCCTTGCTGGATGAAGGACAGAGGCTGGATGTTCCTCTGGACCACACCATATCTCAAGCAGAGTAATCATAGTAACATTACATAAGAGGTGTTGGCCACGGGATCACATCTCCTGATCCAAGCTCTAAACTGGCTCTTTGGGATTAGCAGGAAAGCAGCTCTTGCACCATCAATGGGTTTTCCTCAGCCTCCCTCCATCTGGCCACTCCCTGGAATGGCTCAGGGGGGTCCCACACAGCAGCTCTGCCTGTCCCCCCCCACCCCAGCACGAGGACAAGCCCAGCCTCCACCTTCCCACTGAGTGAACTCAAAGAAACTTAAAGCTCAGTTATTTCTTTTCTCCCGTTCTCAGAGTCCTTTTGAATATCCCTTCTCTCGGTTCCAGCTCCGCAGGCTCCAGGGATTTGGCTCTGGCAAACGAGCTCAAGCGAGCAGGAGCTGACTGTTACATGACCCTTCGTGTAATTTGCTGGAAATCTCGTCCGTAGGATAAACAGACCAATGTTAACCTTTATATAGCAAATAAAACTCCAGTGAATGTGACCACTTAACATGACTAAAAGATACTTTTTAACTTCTAATATTAACACATTTTAAAAGAAATCTTTCTTTGGCAAAAGCCAGAAAATATTTGTTTCCTGTTTCAGTAAATACAGTCGCCATGGTAGAGCAGCTCCATCTGATACTTATTCCCTGCTCCTTGCAGCTGATCCGCCTTTATCCCTGTTTACTGCAGGGATACCATTAAATACTTTCAGCCACTCCTGCTTGCACATTTCCAGAGAGCCCATATCCTGTTTACAGCATCTCTGCCCAGGCTGCTGGATGAAGGAACTCCCACCAGCAGAAAGGGTTGAGAGGGAGATGCTGAGATGTGGAAGGAAAGAAAGGAGGTGGAGAGATGTCTGCTGCCACCTCCAAGCACGTCCCACTGAGACCAAAAGCATCGGAGAGCAGAAGACCAGAATGGTTTGGTTTGGAGGGACCTTAAAGCCCATATCGTTCCACCCCCTGCCATGGGCAGGGACACCTTCCACTGTTCCAGGTTGCTCCAAGCCCTGTCCAACCTGGCCTCAAACACTTCCAGGGCTGGGGCAACCACAGCTTCTCTGGGCACCCTGTGCCCCCCACCCCCACATGGAGGAATGTCTTCAGTCTTCAGTAGCCAGTCTTCAGTAGCCCCAATGGTCCGGAATGCATCCTGGATGAGGTCTCCAGAGCAACTGGAACCTGCCCTGGGCTGCAGCTGCTGCAGTGCTCTCCAATTCCCACAGTCATTCCTGCACTACACACCAGCTTTTCCTGAGCACTACAAGTTTCTGCAGACCCCAAGGAGCCCGTGGTGCAACCCCTGGGAGCCTGGAGCCCTCAGCACATTCATCAGACAAACAGAGAAGGTTTTGGAGCCTGATTTGTTTTGCTCTTCCCAGCTGTTGTGTCCAGATGGGTCAGGGCTCTTCCTTTCAGCAGAGGACTGACTGTACCAGGCCAGCAGCTTGCACCCAGCACTGCTGTCAGGGATTGATGTGGCCATGAGATAGATATGGAATGGTGGGGTACATGCAGACACACCTGTGCAACATCTGTGCATGTCTGGGAAAGGTCTCCCGTGGTGTCTAGTGGGGACTTCAGCCCTTTCCCCCTTCATCAGACACAGTGATTTCTTGCTTCTCCTCAGACAAATGGATCTGGGATTTTTAAGCCACATTAGCACTCTGCAAGAGAGTTCATGAGGACAGTAAAAGGCAGAGTAATGATTAAGGGAGACAGAGAAGGGGTTTCACATCTTGCTGAGGGCAGTCTTGGTTTTGGTTTTTGGGCAAATCTGCCGGACATGGGATGTTTCACGTCACATCTGGTTTGCATTCAGAATGAATACAAATGCATCCAGCATCAACTTGGTCTCCTGTAATGGCCTGAGGGTCTTTGGGCATCACCTGGGGCTTGTGGGACACCAGATGTGGGGAGGATGACTTGTCCTTGTGGTTCTGCAGCAGGATCTGAACCTCACTGAAAGGGTAGTCAGGCATTGGAACAGACTGCCCAGGGCAGAGTCACCATCCATGGAATTGCTCAAAAACATGTGGATGTGGCATTCCAGGACATGGTTTAGTGGTGGACCTGGCAGTGCTGAAGAAGGTTGAACTTGATGATCTTGGAGAACTTTTCTAGCCTTAATGGTTCCATGATTCTGTGAAGCTGGCTGAGGTCAACATGCACCCTGGATCTCACAGGACCACAGACAAGTAGGGGACACACTGCACAGCCTGAGTTAAGTTGTCTGGATCAAGATTGGATCAAGGCTGGATTGCCTCTGTGGAGGAGAGGGAAACTGAGGAGGGAGCCCAGGCATCTTCCCAACATCCCACACAGGGAACACTGGACTAGAGACCACTGATAAGCAAGGCAGAGGCTCCAAGGGAGGCTCTCAGATGCAGCTTAGAAGCCCTGAGATGTGTCCTTTATGCACATCACATTTGACAGTCCCTGGCTGAAAAGCAGAAATGTTGTGGGGTCTCTGAGCTGAGCAATTTGCATCCTGTGAGCTCTGTCACACTTTGTAGGCTGAGTTTGGGCACTGCTGGGTGAGGAAGCTTTTGCTGACAACTTCCAGCTTTGTCTCTCCTGGGCAAAGGAGAGAGCAAAGATGGTATCGAAACTAACAGCCTCCCCAGTGCTCTCTCAGTGGATACCTCTCAGAATGAGTTACCCTCCATCCCTCACAGACCCTGTTTCAGTGCTGATATTGCCCCTCACCTCCCAACCTGTCCAACCCACAAGTGTGTCATTCTTGGCGTGACCACCCCCTCCATTCCAGCTCAGGGCTGGCTGTGGAGCAGCACAGACATGGGAACATGGGTCACCCCAGCATGTCTGGCCACTTCAGCATCTCAGAGAGGGCAGTTCAAGCTCTGCCATCCCATCAACCTGAGCCAGACTTGGAGCCCTGAGAGAGCCATCCCATCCAGAGGTTTGGCAGAACTGCAGCCATGAGCCCGGCTGGCAGCCACCTGCCCCAGGCTACATTCTCCTCCACCCCACCAGGACAAGTAGGTTTTGTTGGGGGTGTGTGCAGGATGTGGCTCGGTGACCCCTCTGGGCGAGAGGCGGCCACTGTGCCCGCGGCTTCCTCGGCTGTGGCCAGGGCACGAGGCAGAAAGCCCCCTTTGTGCTGCAGGAGGTGTCAGGTACTCGCTGTGCAGGAGCTGAATTGGGCCTTTTCATCAGGCCACGGGGCTGCCGGCTGAGGAAGGCTGAGGAATGCTGGAGCTGGCAGGGAGCTGCCTGGGCAGGCCCACGACGAACCCACAGCCCACCCTCGCTGCCCAGGGGCTGTTTGGGGGCTGAGAGCAGCAGGAGCAGTGTTCCCTCTGTGGGGACACCAGGATGAGGCTATTTATAAAGGAAGGGGAGTGCAGAGCCTTTGAGGGGCAGAAGTTCCTCTCTCAGGACCTCAGGCAGGACGCAGCACTCGGGACCTGCCATCCCTCTGGAGCTGGGGATGTGCTGGGGATGCAACGGGCATGTCCCAGGGATATGTGCTTTGGGGAATAGTTTCTCATCACAACACACACAGGATACTTTTGCAGGGGATGATTTTTCAGCCCAGGAGTGTAATTGTGCTTTCAAACCTACTCTGGTTCAAAAAGTTGGAGAATCTGCAGACTTCGGGGGAATATCAACTGCTTCTAGCTTCGTTTTCGCATCTTTAATTTGGAGACAAGGAACTCAAAAGCCATCAGACAAAACCACTTTTAATTCTTAATCAAGCTTCTGTGTCCCTCAAAACTGACTGTGATGTCTGTTATCAAAACTGACATTTCTCCCACAGTAACTGCAACTGCTGTAGGAAGGATTTGGGTCCCAGTTCAGGCTGATATGAACCAGACAGCAACACCCACAGTTATGACTACTGCCTGAGTTGTTTATTTGGGGTTTTTTAACAGATATCTTGCCATTTCTGCCCCAGAGTCGCATGGAGGTTTTATGTCAAGAAGTTGTCAGTGGCGAGCTATTAACTTCCAGTGATCACCAGCACGATTAGCCACAGTCACTGGGGGAAGTGCTGCCCCCAGAACTGCTGGAGGCTGCTCAGTGTTAGGAGATAGAACTTCCTTCTAAATAAATGAAAAGAATTAATTTAAAGGGCCCTGAAGGCAAATTCATTTCAGGCCATAGCTTTGATACGAAAGCCATGTACGAGCCCATCAATGAGGCTTTGAAGGCTTCACAACTTAAGAGGAAAAGCAGAAAGGCCCATGTGGGAAAGAAAATCAACAGCATTTGCTGAAATTACAGGGTCTCATTGCATATTTGAGCTGAACGGGGCACTTCAGGAAAAGGAAATCCAGCCTTAGTGCAGGCAATAGAGGCAAGTGTAGAGCATGCCAGGGATTACCTAACAAAGGAATTAGGATAGGATTTCATCAGGGCAAACAGCAAAAAATGGTATAAAATAAAAAGGTACAAAAATAAGCAATGAAAAGACACGGAATATGTAAAACCTGATGTTTGTGAGTATGTGGGAGCCTGGGAGAGAAACAGAGGGTGGTGGCAAAGAGTAGTCATGGGAAGCTGAGAGGTTTCTTCAGATCATTCAGGCCCACACAGGATGTGGGTATAAAAATATACTCTTGATCAGCTCATTTCAAGTTTTAAAAGGGGCAATGGGGGTGTCAGAAGAAGATGGTGGAATAAATTGACACACTAAAGAGTAATAAGTCATTGAGACTCGATGCTGCATCCGAGACGTGTAGGAACATAAGAACGAAATGACTGAAGGACTAACAGAAATATGCACACAAAGATCTGTGCTCAGCAGCAATCAAAAATAACCAGGGGAATGATAGGGTGCAGCAGGGATGGGAATGGATGGAATCTGGAATGCATTCTGAAGCCACCACATAAGCCAGCAGGGTGGGTTCCCCCCTCCCCTGCAGTCCTGCCCTGCCCCATGGGATGTGGGATATGGGGGGGCAGAAAGACTGGGGGGAACAGCAGTGGGGTCCTCCAAGGAGAGCAGGAGGGAGGTGGTTTGATGGGGTGAGCAGATGAGGAGGAGATGTTGGGATGGCGATACCCATCCTCCACCTCATCCTCTTCTGTTCTCCAAAAATGAGGTGTCAGAGAGTGAATCACAGAATATGCTGTGGGACTCACTGATGAGCTGTCCTTAGCTAAGCAGCAATTCACACAAGATGCTCAGCTCAGAAAAACCCACATGGGCACCCACAGTTTGTCTGGAGGGTTCCCAAGTGCCAGGGAAGGTCATAAAACATCTTGAGCATAAAACCCTTGAGCTGCTGTGAGGAGGAGGAGGATGTCCTCCCCATATGCCAACTGCAGGGCTCTGGAACACCTCTTCAGACACCACCAAGAGCCAGGGGATGCAGAGGAGGAGTGCGAGGAGTGGGACTCATGGGGCAGCACGGTGACAAAACGCCTCTTCCAGGGGGCAGAGGAAGATGAGAAGGCAGCAGGAGGGAGGGGAGAAATTTCCCTTGGGTCTGTCTTTGTTGATGAGTGGGTTTCCTCGTATCTGAACTGGCTGAAGGCCTTTTACAGCCTTATCCAGTCCTAGAAGACCTGCTTATGGTGGTTGTCCAGCATCATTGTCTGCCCTTTCTCTCCACAGACAATGCAGCAGGGGACAAAACAAGTAGAAGAGCGCTGTTCCTACCACCTTACCACCCCTTACGTGGTGACTGGCCTTGTCAGGACAGGAAATGTCTCACCTCACTCTCTGCTCCAGCCTGGAGGCAGTTGCTGCTCATGGACCAGTCAGCACAGCTTCCCTGGGAGTCAAGGCTCAGTGAAGGAGAAAGTCTCCAGGAGATGATGATTCATGGTTGTTCACTTTAGCCAGAGCTGGATTGAATCAATCCGTCTCTCCCATGGCTCTGCCAGGTCTCATGGCCCAGGGAGGGGAGAAGAGAGGAGAAATAATGAGATTTCCCATCCAGAATCGTGGGGGATTTATGGCTGTTGTGATAACCTCGGCTGTTAGTGAGGCTCACACAAGAAACCATGCTGATTTCCAAGTTCCTGATTTACTAAACAACAAAATGAAAAGTCAGCATAAATCACCTCAGCACACACGTGGCAGCTGTGGGGTCCCTGGGAAGCTGCCACAGGGATAAACGAGGGCTGGGGCCTGGTGCTCTTGGCTCTGGGGGCTGCCCTGAGCTCTGCCCAGCCCGGGATGGCAGGATGGGCAGAGCCACCTCACCCTGCCACTGATGAGGCAGTGACAGAGCACAGAGCCAGACTGATGGCACATGGGCAATGGCCCCTCATGGGGCTGGCTGGATCCAGACAGAAACTCTTCTCCTCCACGCCCTGGGACGGGTCACCAGAGAGGTAAAAACTCCATCGAGTTTTCCAGGTCTCAGCAAGGCAAAGCCATGGCCACCCTGAGCCAGTGCTGGAGACAGTCCTGCAGCTGCTGGGAGGGTGGTCTGGAGACCCCGAGCCCCCTTCCACCAGCCTTGTTGGGAGCCTTGTTTTCCAGTAGAACATTTCCCCAAGCATTGCTGCACCGGTTCAGGATGGTTCTGCTCTCTCTTTCATGCAGCCTCTTTAGACACCTTTCAGCATCCTTCCAAAATCAGACTGCAGAGCTGACATCATACAGAAATGTCTCTGTTCCCTGGTGTTACTACTGAGTGCAAGGAGTTTATAAAAAGAAAGAAAGTTGAAAACCCAAGAACTTACATGGCCAAAGGGAATGTGGCAGCGCTGACCCGAGAGACCCTGAACAGCCATCAGGAAATGGTCAGAATGAGTCAGAAAACCACTTGCTGTAACTGCACATTTTGGGATCATCTTCCAAGTGATCATGGATTATCGCTACTACAATGGCAGTGAAACCAGGTAGGTCAAATATCCTCAGGCTTCTGTCAGGAAACCTGAACTTGTATCACTCTGTCTTACTGTAAAAAAACAACAGAAGTGGTGAAAGCAAGAGCCCTGAAACTGCCCATAAGTTTGGAAGCAAATTAAATTGGTTACAAAGGAAACAGGCAAGCTGGACATCTTTGTGTCTGCTGAGAGAATCGTGATAAAGTAAAATGAGAATCTGTCACACTGCCAACACCAAATGGTACAGGGGAAGTTACAAGTAGCTGGATGTGTTTAGAACTAAGGACAGAAAGAAATACGTGAGACTAATTTGCAAAATGAAAACACCCAGCAAATGTGAGCTGGTTTGCTGGGGCAGACCCAGGCAATCTGCAGCTCAGGAAAATGCAGCATCGAAGACAGGGAGGTGAATAGAAGGTGCTTGGACTCAGTACAATTCCCTGACCTCTTGGAGCTCCATCACTGCTGCAGGCAGCAGGAAGGGAGACTGGACATGGCTCGAGGGGGATTTGGTGTCCCAGGTCTGTGACTCCCTGAACTCCACAGCTGGGCCATATTCCCAGCATGGGCCTCAACCTGGGAAGCAACCAAAGACTCTGGAGAAAAACCCTGAAACAGAACTTTGTGCTTTCTTTCCCCATTCATCTACTTGCAGCCATTCCTGGGAGAAGACTGTTCCCTGGGTTTGCCTTGTTTCTTTTTATAAGGCTGCGATGGGAGAGTGACACCTGTAACATAAGAAACTGCACTGCACTGAGATCAGCCTGACTTTCTTTACTGGTTTGTCTTGAGCAAACTCACCTGCAGACCCCCGTATCAACCTGACTCTGCTCCCATAAACTGCATTCCAACCTACAGAGACTTTCTTGAAATTCAGGTGTTTCACCCTTATTCACAGGCCAGGCTCTTTGCTGGGCAGGGGAGTGCACAGCACACACTGATGGTTGCTGTGAGACTTGCACAGAAGAAAATCTTGTTTCAGGATAAATAATCCAAACACAGCTCACAGCATGGTCAGGATCCAATGAACAGAGTTCTGTGCACAGCTCTGCTTTATCCAAATCACCCTTGAGGCTGAGGAGACATCATTATATTATCAGACCAGGGTTATTGATATCAGAGTTAATCTTTCAGAGTCCTCAGCCTTCAAGGTACTGCAGAACTTAACATGACAAAATATGTGGGGCAAAGCAGTGCCCTGAGCACAGGCACTGAGCAGGGGGCTGGGTTTGATGGCACATGTGCAGGGGCATCTCTTCAGGACAGTCCTCTGACCCTCTGCTGGTCCCTTGTCTGCCCTCCAGTGCTGCACCTTCAACCTCCAGGTCTGCTGAACTGGTACCAGCCCAGGCAGAGTCCAGCTCTGCTGTCATCACAGGAAGGAAATGCATAGAGATAGAAAAGTGAAATTTTAACACTAAATTCTGCCCAGCTCAACACTGCCCAGGACACAGAGACACAAAGGTGCTGCAGAGGCCTGCAGACATCCAGGCCAGCTGGGGGTCTGGCTGTGGACCACCCAGCCTGGCAGAAGTGGATGCTCTGCCCCAGGGTGAGCACCATCCTTCTGCCTGGCAATTAAAGTGTGGCCCAAGCAATCAAGGCATTTTCAAATCCTCCTCAGTGACTGCAATGGCTTCCTGTGGTGAGGACTTTCCACCTCTCATGACAAAGCCTGGTGGCAGAAAGGCTTTCCAAACGTGTGTCCTTCTCATCATTCTTTGCCAGATCTCTGAAATTTCTGTAGTAAATATCTAAACTGTAGACAGGCTTCCTGTGGTGTGGATCACAAATACCTTCCAGTCACAAAGATCCTGTGCTGTGAGACCACCTTGTTATTGTACAGTTCAAATCAGCTGCTGGGATTTCATGTTCTTCAGAGAATCTCAGAATGGTTTGGGTTGGAGGGACCTTAAAAGTCATCTCATTCCACCCCCTGCCATGGGCAGGGACACCTTCCACCATCCCAGGCTGCTCCAACCTGGCCTTGGACACTTCCAGGGATGGGGCAGCCACAACTGCTCTGGGCAACCTGTGCCAGGGCCTCCCCACCCTCACCGGGAAGGATTTCTTCATTCACATCTCATCTAAATCTCTCCTCTATTAGTTTAAAACTATTCACTGCTGTCCTATCACTGCTCAGGTAAAAAATTGCTCCACTCCCTTTTGATAATCCTCTTTCTCCATTTTCATTGTAAAAATTTCAACCAAGAGGTTTTTTTGACTGGACAGGGTGTTTGTTCTCCATGGAAGAGTCCCTGCACTGACCTTAAAAATTAATTGCAAGCTGGGAACGAGGAGGGCAGTGCTGAGAAACAAGTGGTGGGATAAGATGGGGCAGGACAGTGTGACATGGCATGAAATGTGGGATGGCCAGGGATGGAGGGCAGATGTGCCATGTCAGGGATGTGACTTGCATGTCCCACCCTCACCTGAGGGACTTCTCACAGCCCTGCTGACACCAATAGGGACAGTCTGTCTGGGGTGGTTTTCTCTCCACCCAGTACAGGAGGAATGGTTTAACAGCCTCTGTACCTCACTGCCTGTTTGCTGTCATTTTCAATCCACGTTTTTGCACTGAAATACCTCGAGTGACTGAATACAAATGCTCCTCTAAGTTTCCCCTGATTCACACCAGACTGCTGAGAAATCTCAGATTCTCCTTAAGGCCGCCTATTTGTGGGGGGAAAAACGGGGGGAAAAGAGTCACATGAAACACACAAATGCCCTGGAGATGGAGCAGGGCCCACATGGGGTCCCCAGCCCCACTGAGAAACCCTTGTTCAGTAATAAAACTATTCCAAGCCATTTAATAAAACTTGACAAATGGCATGAAAGTGTTTCACAGCTCTGGTCATTTTCCCATCTGCAACGACTCGAGAACCAGAGCTGAGTTTGTGAAGGACTGTGGGGGAGCAGTGCTTATTAGATTACAAAGAACATGTCTTTTTGTGAGAAAACCCAAAAAGTCATGTTTTTTGTCATGAAAGTCTAGGCTGTGACAAATTCAATGTGTTAATCATGATGTATTTTTAGTGGAAATCCGCAATGCAGAGTCGGGTCAGTCCTGTGGCTGGGGGTGAGTGGTGATGGAGCTGCACACTGGGATTATCCTTGCGGGTCCCAAGGAGGCAAACTGGGATAATCATCGCCAAAAAAAGGCACTGCTGGCTCCTCTCTCCCACAACAGCCTCCCTTGTGCCAAGGGTTGGCCAGAGTGTTTTCTCTGACCAAATCTGCATTTCACATCTCTCCCTGCCTGACCCATCCCTTGTTCCTGTGGATAAATCACGCTCTTGTCCTCCTCGGGAAGCACGGTCCGTGATCACAAATGAGCCTTTCTCCGCAGGCACGCTGATGTCAATTCACAGCTTTATTTTTTTCCCTTCTTCCGTTTTTTCCCCTTTTCCTCCCTTTAGGAGGCTCTTTCAAAAAAAGTCCCCTTCCCATTTGGCCCAGAGGTTCCTCCTCTGAACTTGCAGCCCCTCCTGTCCCTGCTTTCCCATCAGACGTCACACCTTGTCCTGGGCTGCTTTATCATGGGCTGGAGTGGGAAATAACTGCAAGGGTTGCCTGGATTATCCCTGGGGAGACAAGATTTTAACTGCTGATTCCTCTCCTGCCCAGACAGTTCTTGAGCTGCAGTGACAGCTTTGGAGAGGATGGTCCCATGAGAGGGTGATGAGCTGCTCTGCTCCCTGATGGGGATGGAGAATGGGCACTGCAGAAAGTGTAGGGAGAGAAGGTCAACTGTTGGTGGGGAGGAGAGTGAAAGTCTGTGCTGGGCTGGTGTGCAGGAGCTTGGACCTTGCCAGAAGAATATGAGGAACAAAAGGGAGGGAATCACACCAAGGGTGAGGAAAAAGAGGTGGCCAAGGGGGGAAAGGAAGGCAGCGAGGAATGGCTGCATCAGCAGACAGGAGTGTCAAGGGAAGTTGGAAGAAGAAGGTAACTCAGCTGAGAAAGCCCCTGCCACAGTATCTCCCCCTGTTCCACACCCCTCAGCCCCTTCCTGCAGCACTCCTTGTCTCCAGGCTGAGGGGGGATTGGTGCCACCGTGAGGTTCTGGGAGCTGCCCCATCTGTCAGAGGACATGGTGGTGTTCAGATCTCAACGTGGTCCCCAGGGGAGGGGTGGAGAGCTGCCCTGGGCACCCCCAGGGATATCCCCAGGCTCTGTTCTGCTGGATGTAGGAAAGCCACCTCCCTTTCCCTCCAGGTGAGCTCCAGGGTTTCCCAGCATATCGTCCAACCTTCATGTCTGCATCTTCCCTGTTTAATTTTCGTGGTGGATGCTTCATGGAGAAGGGGAGCAAAGAGCAGCCTGTGCTGGTAGGAAATGTCTGGTTTTAAGCTAGCAGAGGAGGATGCTCAGCCAAGCAAACCAGCAAACTGAAAGCATTGCATTGTCCTACCCACAGAGCAATGCCAAGAGCTTCAGGACCCTTCCTACAGACTTCCCTGGCGTGGAGGTGACATCCACAGTCCCTTTCCCAGCAGAAGCATCACAGCATCCTGCTGCCCAACAGAGGGTGACACATACACCAACACAAGGGCAATGAGAGCCCTCCCTCCTTCCCCACAGCTCCCTCCACTTTCTCTCCGACCCTCCCCATCCCGGCTTTTCTCCCCTGCTCTCTTTCACGCTTGCTGCTCCCTTCCTGCTTATTAACTCTGCAACCCGCCCGAGGAAAGTGCCCCCCACGACAGATCTGCACAGAGGATTTATGAACCCAGCTCTCAGGGGAAGGAGCCTGGGCATAAATCACAGAATATTTAAGAAAGTGATCTACATTTATTACACTTAATACTATATTTAGCATGTCCAAGAGGACCTTATAAATCAGAGACAGTGCAGAGCTCAGTCCGGGGCCCTGAGGGAACCCGTCCACTTGGTGAACGTGTGGGAAGCCCAAAATTAGCAAAAGCAAATTTATGTTTGAATTCTCTGCTGAGTTTATTCCCCTAATTAGGGCTGCATATCATGCTGATGGTTTCCTGAATTGGGCTGGGAATTCGGGGCCCGGGCTCAGTGCCTCTCCCCCCCCACACACACACCAGCTGCACTGGGCCATCCTCCAGGCCGGTGCCAGCGATGTCCCTGTGGGGGGACAGCCTTGGCAGGCAATTGTCAGTCCTCTCCTAATCCCAGGTTAATGCACTGTGCTCCAGCTCAACATCAACCTGCTGCTGCAGGCTCTGGAAAGAGACATAAAGTCCTCTTGTATTTTATAGAGTCCTCACTCTGCTCAGGCCTGTTTCCCTTCCTGTTCACTGGTATTTATTGCTCCATCATCTCAGACCACATCAATGCCTCCCTGCCAACTGTGCTGGACCACCTTCTGCAGAGCCAGAGCTGCAAAATAGGCAGATGCTGGTCTCTCTTCTGGGGCTCAGAGTCTTTGCCACAGGTTTTACATTCAGGCAAAGGAAGACTTGACAGAGGAGATGAAATGAGGACTTTGGTGTGTGGAGCCTTGTTGTTGTCAAAAATTGATGGCCACAGAAGTCTGTCAGGAAGTGGGTGTCTGGCACCTTCAGCAGGAGGACAGACTTTTTCCTGCCAGTGCTGAAACAGTCATTCCCACCTTGCTTCTGAATACATGAATATATACATGAATGAATTTCCCAAGCCAGTGGATAAAAACAAGAGAAAACAGCACAAGACTTTTTTTAATCTGAAGTATCCCTGGACAACTGAGAGCTTGAAAGGGCAAAAAGCTTTTAACCACCTCTCCCCAACCCCAGTCGGTCAGGACACACCAGTCCCACACTGGGTGTGCCTATGCAGCTCCAGGAATGGTGGTGCCAACTCACTGCAGTGACCAAGTCACCTCCCACCAGCTTCCAGCTCAGTCTGGCCCAGCACTGGCCCCAAAATAACCGAAGGAGAGGCACGGGTTGCTAATAGGAACAGTCGTCTGTCTTCCTGACACAGCCTTCAGACCCAGGTGGATGGAGGAAAGGCCCGTGTGTTGTTCTCCTGGTGCTGAGAGGTTTATGGGGCAGCGCTGCTGCTGACGCACTGACAGCTGGGCTCCCACAGGACTGGAGAGCCCTGGGACGGGGCAGCTTGCCAAGGGCCTGGAGTGATGCACAAGCTCTGTACTCTCCACTCATCAAATCTCAACTTCAAAGCTGTGACGCTGAGACAATTGGTTCTTGCAGGCCAAGTGTTGTCTCCTATTGTACTTTTCAGAGGACACTTGTCCCAGTGTGGGGACTTGAGACCACAAGGTGGCTGAGCACTCAGGAGCATCGACCCAGCCACTTTCGTGATCCCTCTCCAGACATGTGACATGTGAGGAGATGACTTGGTATCAGGAAATTTCAACACTGCCCAAAGAGTGGTGTCACCATCTAATGGCTGGGTGTGGTGACCATGAATGACCCTCACCAAGCACCCCCCCGTGCCCTGGCTCCCAAACCAGGCACGTCCAACCAGCTTCAGACACACCAGAGATGCTACGTCAGTGCCAGCTGGTGCAAGGGCTGGTGCACTGCCGGGGTCAGCAGACATTTCCTCGCCTTGCTGAGGTCCTCCCAGCCCAGCCAGGCACGCTCACACCAGCAGCCAAACCTCCCTCCTTCCCGGAAAGCCGCGCTGCCCGCAGCGCCTGCCGGGAGCTGGTGGACTCCATGGCTGGGTGGGTGCGTGTCGGTCCCTCTGTCTCCTCTCGCCATTTTCCAGGAAAGTTGCTGTGATTTACGAGCCGTGGACAGTGCGAGCTGAGTGCTCAGGAGGGCTTGATTACAGTTTCCCAGAGGAAGCTGTCTGTTTGGAGATGGCAAGGTGACAGGGTTTATACAGCACAGCACAATGTGTCTAAGCAAAGCTGTCAGCCGGAGATGGATGAAGTGATGGAGAAAGCCCATTACTTCATTCACACCTCAACAGGCAAACAATAAAACACTTACACACAGCGGCGCAGGGGGAGGGTTCCCTCAGCCCCCGCAAAAATGCACCAAGCTGCTGCAGAGGCATTTGCTGCAAGTCAGGTTTAGCAGGATTGGGCTAAGAAAGGACAGAAGGGACAAACAGCATGGAGGGAAAATGTGTTCACCTTGGAGACAGGCATTTGTCCCTGAGGTGATGTGCCAGCTCGTTGTGTTGGACCATGACAACCCCCTGACTTGTGTGTCCACTGCTGCAGCAGCAGAGAAGGGCCAGGCCTGAGCAAGGCCCCCATCCTGGATCATGCACGAGGCCTCCAGCCTGTGTGAGGTCTGGGCAGTGTCTGGTCACAGCCTGGGGCCAAGGGGTGTCACTGAGTTGGGGACCCAGCAGGAATAGCTTGGGCTGCTGACCCAGCTGTCCAGTTTAGCCCAGTTCACCTGGGAGCAGCATCTGGATTTGCACAGAAGTCACAACCAGGGGCCCATGAGCTCAGAGCTCCTGCTCTCAGCACAGAGGAGCCCCTCCATGGTGACCTGCCACCCACCCTCATGGTGACCTGCTGCCAGCAGCCGACCCACCTGCACAGGATGCTGATTGGGGCACAGTTGGCAGTTGTCAAGGAAGAGAAAAGATTGCAAAAAGACTTGGCAAAATGTGTGGGGTTGTTTCATCAAATCACCTCACACTCACCTGCAGGTCAGTGATCCCAGCACGTGGAAAGCTGTTCCCCTGCTCTCCTGGGATGACTACTGCAACAATGAGAGGGGCAGAAACAACCCCTCAGCCTCCCCCCCGACACCCCTGAGGCACTGACCTCGTGCATGGTGCAATAACAGGACAACAAAATCAACAGGGCTCACGCTGGGACACACTCACTGTATGTCCTTGGCTCACACTCAAGTATCTGAAAGTAATGACTCAGGATGCAATTCCTGTTAGGAAGCCTGTTTTGCTTTCAGTGCTGCCTCCCAGCTGAGCGGCCCCGAGGAGAAGGTCCATCCATCTCTCCCAGGGTTCAGCGGAAGCTGAGCTCTGCTAGTGCTCCTGCCTTGAACTTTTTGCCAGACTAAGCTCTCCTCAAAAGCAGAAAATTAATTACCTGGCTGGTTTATGAGCTTTTCACAGGAAAGAGAAACCCCTGATGTTCTCAGAGTGTTGGGAATGGAAAGCACCAGCACTGAGCTTGTTTATTGGTAGGGGATGCCAACACCGAGCTCACACGGTAAAATTTTCTAGGAAATTACTGTCAAAGGACTTTGAAGTTCAGCTGCAAACTGTGCCATGTAAAGCACAAGCTGCCAGTCTTAATGCCTCAGAGAGCCTGGCCATTGTCAGGTGGTTGGGAAAGCAATCCCCCAGCAGTTTAACAGTCCCTCCTCCCCATGTGGGAGAGAACTGGCCCAGGAGAAAGAAGTTGTCTTACTTTCCTGCTGATGCAGTTTCTGTACATTAGGCAGGAGTGCTGGATGTACTGTGGTGGGTGCTGATGCTTTGGCTCTGATCCCTTTACATTTTCCCTGTGTTTTTGTGCTGCTCTGTTACAGTATTACTGGCTCTATAGAATCATGGAATGGTTTTGGACTGGAAGGAACCTTAAAGCTCATCCCATCCCACCCCTGCCACGGGCAGAGACACTTTCCACTATCCCAAGTTGCTCCAACCTGGCCTTGGACACCTCCAGGGATGGGGCAGCCACAGCTTCTCTGTGCCAATGCCTGAGGTTAATGAATGATACTCATCACACCAAGTCTGGGTGCACTGTTGAGTCAACAGAAAACACGTTGCTCTTTCCTTGCTTTTCCCATTGTCTCTGATGGAGCTTTCTGGGGAAGTTTCCGATTAAAGACAAAAAAAAAAATATACTATAAAATATCATATTTTTTAAAAAATCCTAATCAAACTTGACTACAGAAAAAATAACACAAATTTCATAAAAACGGGATATTTTGAAAGAAGGCCCTTTGTTTCCAATGCAAATAGTGCTTGTTCATAACAATTGTGTGGGATTGCTCCTGACCACATTAAAGCAGGACAGCCCTGCCTGGGGATGGGAACTGCCACAGCCCCCCAGCACAGCACTGCCCCCAGGTCTCACCACAGCACAGCTTGCTGTGCACCCACAGAGATGCTTTATTAGTGAAAAATGTATTGAAAAGTGAAAACTGATCCCGTGTCTCCCCATCCCTCCCTCTCCATGCCAGCATCCAGCACCTCACACACGCAGCTTGACACCTGCAATATCAGAGACACTGCAGTAGCTGCAGGTTTTGCCCAGTTTCAGTAGGAAATAAGGCCTTTCCAAAACTACCACTTGTTAAACCCCTTTTTATTAACATCTTTGTGCTTTTGGAAAGCCTGGCAGCCCTGGCAACTGAACTCAGCTCTCAGATAAGTGTGAGTGCCATGGGCAGCTCTGTGTTTTGCAACCCTGCAGCTGGAGCTGTCGAGCAGGATTGTGAAACTGTCTGGAGCAGAGCAGCCTCCTGGCATTGGGACCAGGCTCCTTCTGGGCAAGGGTGAGTCACCCACCTTGCTGGCACCAGCCAGACTCAGGGTGACTTTGCCTCACAGGGCTTTTCTGAGGTGTTTTGGAGTTCAGAGTGAGGGGTGACAGCTTCCAACCTGTTATTTCTCCAAGTCACTGTCATGTTCTTAAAGAGTAATGTGTCACATGCAGAAACCCACAGAGAAGGAAACCCATCATAGAAATGCACTTTTTGCCACATCAGAAGCCCTTTACAGACAAACCCCTCCACTGCAGACAGCGTTGTTTTGCAGATGTGCAGAAATCTCCTTGGAGGGCAGCCACTGCCCAGGAAATGCTGCCATCTGCAAATGTTGCATGAAAACCTACACAGGATTTTACTGGCCAGTCAAGTGATGTCTTTCCACACCCATTCAGGCCAGTGGGGCTTTGCAGAGCAACCTTGTGTCCCCCCAGAGGAAAGGGGCCCTGCACTAAGTGACGATGTATTTTACAGGAGATCCACAGGTGGGAGCTGACCCTTTGCTGACCACTGTGACTCCATTTGCCCCAAGGTGAGAAGTTTCTAATGCCTCTCACTGCAGCAGCTTTAATTTGGGGGCACAACGGGTGACAATTTTCCTTATTTCATAATTTTTTACCAGTTCCTGGCTCCCTTCTGGAGAAATATTTCTGGAGAGGCAAGGAAGAACTTTCACAGAGCCAAAGGGCAAAGTTGCAGCCAGGGTCAAATCACCCTGATCCAAGCATAAACCCCAGGAAAAAGCAATAAAGCTGGGACACATTCCGTCCTGCAGGGCCAGCATCCCACTATCTCTCACCTCTTGGTGACACCAGCGGGGAGCTTCTGTCTATCTTGGATGTGAATACCTGGGGGGCTGCAGGACAGGCCTCCTCTGACCCTCTGGCTGCGGCAGGAAGGCCCAGCTGCCTGTGGGATGTGCAGCTCCATGCACTGCAGTAGAAAATAGTACATATTACAAAACTCCCAGCACTGCGGTCTGGGGCTGTTCCAGCAGGACATTCAGATAATGGGAAACTGCAGAAATAAATCCGAGTCTTGGCTCTCCAGAGCCTGGGATGTGCCCAGCTGAATCCAAGATACAGACAGGCCTTGCAGCACCCACAACCTGATGAGCCCAGGGGCAGGGTATATCTGCTCCCTTTTGCTTCTCTGCCCCATATGCCTTCTCAAGAATAATGCCAGATTCTTGGAAGATAAAGACCTTCCAGATCCCTTGAGGTTTTGTATTTGATGGTTTTTATTTCTTTCCAAGTTTGCCGTTTCCAGAGATTTCAGCTGCCTGTTTGAATCTGAAAGGGATGAAAGGAAGGAAGCACTTCCAGGCACCCTGAAACACCAATCCTGGTGCCCACTGTAATCCAGCTCCCTCAAACTCTTCCAGCCTCATATCCTGCACACACACACTCGGCTGCATCTCCCCTGCTTTGGCCATCCAGCTGGAGCTGAGCTGTTCTCCTGCAGACCTACACCTTGCTCTGCTCCACTTGGCAGAGCCCGAGGGGAGGTCTGAGCTCCAGGAGCACATTCAGGCCTCTGTGCACAAGAGGTGGGACTAGATCCAGGTTGGGCAGCACATGATGCTGGGACACAGCCAGAAACACCAGGGACAGGAGAGCTGTTGCTCAGCTGGTCCCAGAACTATCAGCCAATCCATGAGGAGGCTGATCAGAGCTGAGGTTGGCCTTCTGTGCTTGGCACAGGGACCAATGCTTTCTGTATCAATCAGGAAGGGCTGCATTCCTTTGGAGCACCTCTCAGGGGAGATTTAGACTGGACATTAGAAGGAACTTTTTCACAGAGAGGGTGATCTCTCAGTGGAATGGGCTGCCCAAAGAGGTGGTGGAGTCCCCGTCCCTGGAGGTCTTTAAGAAAAGGTTGGATGATGTACTTGGTGGCATGACCTAGATATTAGGGTAGTGTGTTATAGGTAGGATGGTGTGTTGGTAGCAGGATGGCAACAGGTTAGGTAACAGGTTTGGCTAGGTTAGGTAATAGGTGATAGGTTGGACTCGATGATCTCTAAGGTCCTTTCCAACATTACTGATTCTGTGATTCTGTGATTCTGTGATTCTGTGATTCTAGCACATAGGTTCTCACTCAGGGGTTCATCAAGTTGCTAGACCTCCTTAGGCAAGGGTCTGACATCCTCATTTCTCTTAGAATCATAGCACCCCAGAATGATTTGGGTTGGAGGGACCTTAAAGCCTGTCTTTTTCCCCCAGGAACACCTTCCTCTAGACCAGGTTTATCAAGGCCCTGTCCAGCCTGGCCTTGGACACTTCCAGGGATGGGGCAGCCACAGCTTCTCTGGACAACCTGTGCCAGGGCCTCCCCACCCTCACAGGAAAGGATTTCTTTCTAATATCCATCATCTACCTTCATCAATCTACCCTTCATCAGCCTCCATCACTTCCTGCTTCTATCCAACAAGGTGCTCCTCAGGGAGCTGTGTGAGCTCTGTGCGAGGCTCTGCCGAAGAGTTTCCTCTGGTGCAGCAGCCTGGAAAGCCCATCTCCTGGTGACAGGCCAATGGGAGTAGCCTTTCAAGCACAACCAGTAGCCTTTCAAGCACAAACTGAGTGGTGTCACACTGCCCAGTGGTGGGTGAAGACAGAGTTTCTGTGTCCTTTGGCCAAGCTGACCTCTAGTGAGACACTGTCAAGTACAGATGTTTAAGTGTTGGGTACCCAAGAGAGCATTTGGGAACACCCCAAACACCAATGGACCTCCCTGGCCTTTTGTGGAATCCAACCCTTATGACTACCAGACCATGAAATGTTCCCAGAGGCAAAGAAGTGGCAAACAAGTGGGGTCTTGGTGGGCAAACAGCCAACACTTGTTTAGAATGTCCCTCCACATCCAGGAGAGGTGGCTGGGGTGTAGCTCTGTTTTGGTTATTTTGGACTAACATAAGCCAAAGAGGTGACATGAAGTTGTAGCCCAGCAATAAGTGCTGTTTTTGCCATAAAGATGTCCTAGTTAGAGGAATAGGGGCAGAGTTTTGTTTGTTCCATGCCACCCAGGCCAACATGGAAAGGTTCAGGAGAAAACACTGAGAGCTTGAAAGCTAAAGTTTTTCCCTGCTCCAGTCATCAAAAGGAGTGTTTCTGTCCCTTTTAAAAACCACAGGCAGGAGTGGAGGGGTGCCCTTTTCTTTTGCCAGGCTCACTCAGGAGAGGAAGTCACCCCACAAGTCCCCAGCACCACCTGAGTCTGCAGCTGCACTGGCACCCACACGAGGGTCTCAGCAGCAGAACTCCTTTTGGATGACAAAGTTTTCCAGGTTTTGCTTTGCCCTGTTCCCCGTTGTTTGTCTGTCTAGGGAGGGCATTTAACCACAGAAACTCCATTGTGTTCCTTTGTTCTCTCAGCCCTCGTGGCCCAGTGTAGGGACCTTCTGCCACCTTGTCTTGCCCTAGGGGGAACCAGGAAGTATTTTGCCTTTGTTGGTTAAACCATTCTATCTTTTGTACCATTTTCTTTTTATTGCTGTGATTTGTTGCCATTTTTCTTTAGTAAATTGTGACTCAAATCTATAACCTCTCAAGTTTTTTTTCCCCCTCCACTATAGAAAGGGGGTGGCTTGAGCAGTCTTAATTTTCCCTGCTGAGTTTTTAAACTACCACAACATGAAACAGGGAGATGTTTTTAATCAGAAACTACAAAAGAAACATGTTTCATGAGTAACCTAAGGCTAACGAGCCCATCCATCAAAGCTGGGAACTAATAACGTGGCTGGAGTGGCAATCTCAGTATGGATTGGGGCCCAGATGAGTCACCTACCATGAGACCAGAGAGTGTCATGCACTGGGCATCCAAGCTGGCACACCATGGTGGCCCCGTGCTGCCAGCATTGATAGGGTCAGAGACAGGGGCACAGATGTGGACAGAAAGTGGCAGGAGCTGAAAGGTCTCATCGAGTCTCTACAGAGCACCAGGACCAGGAATTTGACTGAATTTGTCAGGTCCAATTCAGCAGCTCAAGGGAATGTGCTTTTAGATTTGAATGGAGATGCATCCCAAATCCTTGATCTGCTTATAAGATACAGGAGGGGCTGGGGAACAAGGGGACATGACCTTTTCCTGGCACACAATCCTTAGTCAGTGATGGTTGTTCAAAAAGGCACAAAAGCCACACTGCTGGAGGTGATCCATGGCTGCAGCTGGATGTCAGACACCTCCAATGAAACATCCCTGGAAACATATAGAACAAAAAACATTTGGGAATAGTGTGAGGTGTTTACCCAGACAAACCACTGCAGAGGCTCCTCACCTCCATGTGGGGCAGGCAGACAAATGCCATAGCAGACAAATGCAGGATATTTCGGGGCCAGAATGTGAAGGTCTTTAGGATCCCCGTGGGAGTTGATGCTGCAGTAGAAGCTCTGGGGAACAGAGCCCAACACGAGTGGCTCCTTTTGGCAGCAGCAGGGACAGAGACTCCCTGAGGAGCCAACATTCTGCCTGCTAGAATGGGATGAAGGGAAAGGCAAATAAATCCTTTTTTCTCTGGCCAGGTGGTTTCCTTTTGACAAATGATGGCTGTGGGTCAGGCAGGTCTGGTTTTACAGCCCCCCTGTGCCAGCCCAACATGCCCATAACTCTGCTCTGGCAGATCATTGAAACAATCGCTCATTCTACAAGGAAAGCCAGAGGCTAATTACAGCCAGGCCTGTAACACGATTCCAGCCAAAGAAGAGCTCTCCAGGGCTGGCTTCCCACGTATTGACCAGGGGTGCATCTCTGTGCCCTTTTACGTGCACACACCTCCCTTTGAACATCCCAGAAGCTTTCAGCAGGAAGGGCCTGAGGCACACCCAGCCTCCCTGTGCCAACCCACTGCATCACCTGGGACCTGCACATTCTTGACAGTGAGTCTGGGGGGATCTGGAAATTACTGATGACAGGGAAAACTGCCCAGGTGATGGGGGCAAGAGGGCTGTGGAGGGAAGTGAGCAAGAAAGAGCCCATTGGACTCTCTCTTGGTACTGAATCTCTCAAAGGCACCACAGTTCTCTGGTGCACCACAATGTGGGCCAGAGCAGAGCTCCTCACTCAAAGGTGAGCTCTGGAGTGGGGCTTGAGGTACAGGTAAAGGACTAATGGGTGGACACAATCTGGAGTATTCCAAATCCCAGTCTGTGGAAGAAATGTTAAATGGCGGGGTTGCTCATAAATGATGGGCATCCAGAGTTGCCCCAATCAGGCTGTCCCAGCCCATCCAACTTCCTATAGATGCGTCCTTTGGATGATTGTCTGACCACCGCCAGATCAAGGTGGGATCACAGATTATTTCTTCACATCTGGATGCTCCCCATGGCAGCAACAAGATCTCATGATCTCCACATGAAAGACAGAGAGAGATCCGTGATAAAGAAGTCTCATGAAATGCCCTGAGCCATGCTTCACATCACACACTCAGCTGAGCCAGGGCAGGATGTTCAGCATCCACAAGTTGTTTCTGATCCATCTGTCCAAGAAGAAGCCATGAGGGACGGTGTTCAGAGTTCTGCCCCTAACAGCCTCAGCCAGGCTCTCCAGTTCCAAGGCATATTGATGGCTGGGGAAAATGGGTTTCTTTGGGCCAGGGAGAGAAGCAGCAGCTCCTCACTGCCGTGCTGCAGAGGGGCTGAGGGAGCAGGGCCAGCCCCGAGGCTGCGGTGTTCCTGGTTGGTGGAGACAGACACTTTCTCGCCACCGCTCAGGAATGTGGCTCGAGGTAGAGCAGCAGGTGCTGGAAGGAGGGTTGCAACCAGTCTCGCCCTCCAAGAAAAATACCAGCCCTGCTCACCAAGGGGAAAGAGCAGAAGCAGCCCCTGCACAGCCAGATTTATAGGCCCCAGCAGGCTGGAAAAAATCCAGTGAACATTTCAGCAAATCCAGCCTCTGTCAGAAGTTACAGAGTGATAGGTGTAAGTCCCAGCCAGACCCACAGCTGCTGCCTCCCCTGAGCCTGCCCCAGGCAGCCAGTGAAGTCACCCTTGCACCTCAGGTTGTGGGGATGGCAGTGGGGTCGGTGCAGGTGGCGATAGCAGCACCACAGGCACCACAGGCAGGTTTCTGCAAGGGTGCACAAGGTATCCCCAGCACCTGGGGGTGCCCTGCATGGGTGGGGCATTTTTAGAGGAGCTATGATGATAACAGGGCTCATTTACAAAAAAGGATGGAGATGGGTCTGGGTAGGAGTCATGCCCTGTTTGCAAACATTTCCTGCTGCCCATCAAGGGTGCCCACAAGGACCATTTCCCCAAACCCCAAAGCTTCCATAGACAGCTTGTCCCTTCAGGCAGGAGATTGCTGCCCCTTCTAAAGGGCTCACAGGGGTACATGGTCACCAGGTCTTGAACAGATGAGCAAGAGGAGGAAAAAACCAGAGATGCCCTTAAATCTGCCAGTTTCCTTGAGTATGGGAAGTACCTGCCATACTGAAAGGGCTGAAAACATCAACTTTCTGTCCCTGGGAGGGGTCAGTGCTTCCCATTCATCCTTTCACCGGCCTTTATTCACCCTCCTGCCGTACCCAGGAGAAACTCCCCCACTCCCCAGACAAACTACCCTCCTTTCCCAAAATCTCCAGGGCTTTTTGCGTGACCAAACCAGTCTTGATCTTGAGATAATGTCTCTATCCCAGTATCCCATTGGGAAGTGATGGGAGGGAGACAAACCTCTACCTTGTGCAGAGCCAAAACTGCTGTGCACCCTTCACACCCATCCTGCTGCAGAGAAGATACCTGAATCCTCCAGAGCCTTGGCTGTGTCCTGTGAGGAGAAAGTGAGGACTCTCCTCCCTGAGATGCATTGGCTGAGAGCAAATGGTCCAGTGCCTCTCCCATCTCCACAGAAACCCAGAGGCACCTGTCCAGAGGCACGGCTCAGTGGCAAGGAGTCCTGGGTGCACCAAGTGTGGAGAGGATAAACGAGCCCCTGCTGTGCCATGGCTGCTGTGGGCAGGAGCTGTGGGCTGGTTGTGAAGGGCAGGGCTCTCTGGGAGAGGGGGAAAGGAGGGAGGGAGGGTGTAGTGGGGAAAGCCTTTTTGTTCAATTGTAAAACTTTTCTCCTTTTTTACTGGAACAGACAATAGGTTTCTCTTCTTATCTCCCTTTCCCTCCCCTGAAAGGAATGTGGCCAGGGGAGGGGCTTTCTCCTTTTCACCTGACAGACAATGGAGGGTCCTGTGTCTTATCTCCCCTCCCAGCAAGGCATGTGACATGGGAGGGACCTGAGGGCCAGGGCAGGCTGAGTGACCGCCAATGGCATGTGAGGACGTGCCCACAAGGGATGTGAGGCCCGAGGCCCTATAACTGCAGCTGCTGGGCTCACAGGAGGAGGTTCATGGACCTTCTGGACTGGAGATGCCTCGTTTTCACCTCTGATCTCCACTGCTGTCATTTTGTCCAGGACCACGTGGACCTTTGACTCCTCATCTCAGCACAGCTTTTCCCCTGCAGACTGCTGGATCTCCCTGCAGCCCCTTGGACATTTCAGGAAAGAATCACTGGCTGTTACTCCACTGGTTTGCCTACCCTGAACCTTATTCCCCTGCCCCTGGAATCCTGGAGGTGCCCTGGTTTTTTCCTTGAACTAGGCACCCCCCCTGTGCTTGTTTATTTTCCTACTTGTCTACAGTTGTCAGTGTTCCATTGTGGGTTTTTTAATACTGTTATTGTTGTTCTTCAAACATATATATATTTGTTATATTATTTTTTTCCTTTCTGCCAGTAAAGTTCTTATTTCTCTCCATATATATATTATTCAAGTATGTATAAATTTAATTCATACTTCATTTTAATTGACCCAGGACAGAGGGGTGGCATAGGTCAGCCAGCATGAGCTGCGGGGTTCCCCATGGGGAGAGGCCAGCCTCATGCCCTGGCTCCCTGGGCAGGGCAACATGGTGCCAGGGCAAGGGCAAGGATGCAGAAGAAAGAGCAGGTCCAAGAGGCAAAGCTGATACTCTGCATAGTGTTCCCGTGCCAAGGAAGAATTAACTCCCTTTCTGCTGTTCAGCATCTCAGCATACTAGGTTTGTGTCTGTTCTTCCCACAGACCAATTTCCCCCCCTCCCCCCAAGGGATGCAATTGGAGGATCACTGATGGTCCTGTATCTCCTCAGAGGAGTCAGCTTCTCCCTCCAGCATTTCTGAAGTCGGACAAGCCAAGATGGAGCTGTAGTACCGTTGGACAGAGTAAGGGCAGAAGAACATGGGCACTCTTTTAAGGACATGCTGAGCTCTGTTATGAAGGTATGAAAAAGAGGCAGGACTCCAGAGCAGTTTTTCTGCCTCTCACACAGCACCAAATGCCCCACGCCATGTGTCAGGTTGGTACCCAGCTCCAGTGCAGGACCAGTGCTCAGAGCTGCTGCATCCCATCCTTCCCCCATCATACCTGGAGCCATGCAGGGCCTGGCATTTGTCTGGGGTCACCCCTGGGTCCTGAGCAGAGGTGGCACTATACCCATGGGACCATGCTGGGCTCCCAAGTGGCCTCCTCTGAGGTGAGGGTGCCCCAGTTGCAGCTGCTCTGAGCTCCCAGACACAATTTAATCTCCCTGCTGGAGCCACTGGAGCTCTCTCACCTGCAGCAGAGTGGGACTCAGCAAATCAGGTAAGGGGCTATTGCAGGTTTAATCATAGCTCTGAAGCAGACTGTGCTCAGCCAAGACAACCCTTTGGAAAGGGTTCCTGCTTCACCTTCCAAGCGCATCCGTTCATTTTAGCCACATTTCCTAATGGAGTCATGGGTCATGGGATAGCATTTTGTGCCTCTGTGTATCCCTCTCAGCACTCTGAGAGCTTGCCCAGCTTCATCTCCAGACATCTGGTGCCACTCCTGAGTTGATGTTCCTGTGAGATTCTGAGGATCTAGGACTTCACATGTCTGCAGGGGGGAGTTCTGATCTTATTAACCAGTAAAGGATCGTCACAAAGGCTGTTCCTGTAGGCAGGAATCACCAGGAAATCTAGCTCGTCTTTCTGATTTTCCTGAATGGATTGTTCTTCACTCAGATTGCTCAAACTACCTCTGCAGAGAGCCCTGATTAAACTTCTTGTGGGAACAGCAGAGATTCAGGAGCTGCCAGGAATGGTGATGCTTGTGAAGCACAGCTTCTGTGAAGCATGGCACAAGAGTATCCTTCCCTCTGGGCAAGACCTGCTCCTGAGCCTCCTTAGACCCAGGAGGCAGCCCCAGTCACAGATTGTGGAGTCGCTTCCACCAATGACTGGGCACCTCTTTCCATTCATCCCTCTGTCTGTCCCTCTCCTTCTTGGAAGGAAGCTCTCATTTGGGAGGTCTGAGCACTCATTTTTGCCCCAGGGTCTGAAAGCCTCCCCTTGCCCTTGAGCTTTCTCATACAACCACCTCTGAGCATCCCCTCCCTGCTCGTATCCACTAGACATGACTGAGAGGAGGCAGCCCCTGACAGCCCACAGGGATTAATCACTGCTGATCACTCTGGGGATCGGCATCACCTGCTTTCAGGCATCACCCCAACACTCGGGTGACCCAGCCCCAGGAGAGCTTCCTACACAAGGGGCTGCCTGGAGGAGGTGTGGTTTTGGTGGCAGGAACAGAGACCCGAGGGTCACTCTGCCCCAGGAAGGGACAACTGCCTGGGAGGGAAGGCTGCTGCCTGAAGCCATCTGTGCCAAAGGCAATGGGCCTGGGATTGGGCATGAAAATATCACAGTATCACAGTATTAGCAGGGTTGGAAGAGACCTTAGAAATCATCGAGTCCAACCTATAACCCAACACCAACCCGTTGTCTAAACCATGGCACTAAGTGCCTCATCCAGCCTACTGTTAAACACCTCCAGGGATGGCGACTTCACCCCCTCCCTGGGCAGCCCATTCCACTGAGGGATCACTCTCTCTGGGAAAAACCTCTTCCCAACATCCAGCCTAAACCTCTCCTGGTGCAGGTTAAGGCCATGTCCTCTTGTTCTGGTGTCGTCAGCCTGAGAGAAGAGATTCACCCCCACCCGACTGCAACCTCCCCTCAGGGAGTTGTAACCAGCACTGAGGTCACCTCTGACCCTCCTCTTCTCCAGGATGAACAACCCCAGCTCCCACAGTCACTCCCCACAGGGCTTGTTCTCCAGTCCTTTCACCATCCTTGTCACCCTTCTCTGGACCCTCTCCAGCAGCTCAACATCCTTCTGAAGCTGGGGAGCCCAGAACTGAACACAGCACTCGAGATGTGTCTGACCAGTGCTGAGTACAGGGGAAGGAGAACTTCCCCAGTCCGACTGACCACACTGTTCCTGATCCAGGCCAGGATGCCATTGGCCCTCTGAGCCCCCTGGGCACACTGCTGGCTCAGATTGAGTTTCCTGTCAATCATTACTCCCAAATCCCTCTCCATTTCCCCACTCTCCAGCCACTCATCCCCCAGCCGATAGCAATGCATGGGGTCGTTATGTCCAAAGTGTAGAACCCGGCACTTCGTTTTGTTAAATCTCATATTACTGGAGTCTGCCCATTTTTCTAGTCTGTCAAGGTCTATTCTGAAATTCTCTACAAACACCAGCTGAACACTTGCATTGTTTTTCTCTAGGAAAACACATTTCAGAGCAACTAAGCAAGGGAGTAGCATCATAAAGCTGCTCTGAGATACAGCTCAGGGCTCCCTGGGGCATTCCCCAAGAGGAGCATTGACACCCTCCTGCCATCCGTGGCCAAGTGTTGGTGTTTAGTGGGAGGTGGAGGTGGGGCAGTGACAGGAGTAGCGTGGGGACTTGCAGGTTACAGGGGGCTGTCAGACCAAGGTTGCACATTTCAAGATCTGAGCATTGTTTAAACAAGTGAAGCAGCCAGATAAAACAGCAAGGCCTTGGGTTTTTGGTTTGGCTTTGACTGGATTTGGGCGGGGATGTTTGTTTGTTTATTTGGGGGGGGGTTGTTTTATTTTTCTTCAAGTCTAATTTAAAAGCTCATTTCATTCTGTTAAAAAAAGGATTTTGAAATCTGATTTCTCCCCTTGGGCAATCTGTAATCCCTCAGCTAAATCCTGAGCCCTCTAATTAAGTCCTCAGTCATTTAAATTATTAATGAAGATCCATTGGAAGACCATCATTCTCATTCCTGATTTCATCTTGTGCTCATTAGGGAATCCAGATTAAAATTCATCACCTTAGAAGGTATTTATAACTCTCTATATATCCCTAGACCTCATCAATTCATAGCCACCTGTTTGAAAAGAGATAGGGGAGACCTAAAAGGCACCAGGGGGATGTGGAGCTGAGGGAACACGGTGCTGACTGTCAGGTGACAGAGTGGGCCCTGCTGGGAAGAGCAGCACCACAAACTGTGGGGAGAGACACCAGGGATGGGGACCACAGGGGGAAGGAATACTATGGGGATGAGATGTGTACCCAGCCTGGAGCAAGAGAGGAGATGGCCAAGCAGCCACTGGCCAGATGTGCCAAAGGGGAGAGAGACCCTGTCCCACATCATTGTCCTGGAGGGTGTGACAGCACAAAGACTTGGAAAGGCGGAGCCATAGGAAGAGACTACCCCGTGACTGTGCCAGTGAACAGAGGTCCTGCCTGTCTCAACAACCTGCCAGGGACACAACCACTGCACTCCTCAGGCTCTGGGTCACACAGCCTGGCTGCTCCCTCCGCAGTTTTCCCAATACTGAATTCCTGCCCTGAATCTCAGTGAAGCTCAACGAGCCTCATGGACATGGATGAGCCATGAGGTCCTTTTCCCAGCAAAACCCACTGGGATAATAGAGAGGGAACCCCAAAGCATCCAACTTCCAACGCATGCCTGAGTTGGCCTTACTCTGGGCTTTGTCTTTTGCTCTCTCACGTCCTCCCTTGCACCACTGGAAGCTGAGCAGATTTGCTTCTCCCACTTCTCCTCCTCTGCCATCACTCATCTGCTGCCCTTACCTTTTCCTCTCCCTGATCCATGCTCTCTCCCATGGTTCCCTCTTTGGTAGTTCTTATCATTTGTCCACTCCTGAGGTTTGCCATGACTCTGCTGATCTGCTGCACCAGTTATTCTCCCCATGTTCAGCCTAAATCTGGGTCACACTCCCTGGGGCTGGAGACCAAGCCCAGGGATCACAACCATCATAAGAGGTTTCTCTGGAGTTGTGTGTCCCCCTGATCCAAAAGGAACCCTTTCCTTTGGGATACCCAATACTTTTACTTAGCCTCATGTTCTCCTGCTTTGGGTCAGGATTTAAATAAATGTGCCTTATTAAAATAGGAAAAGAGTTCTGTTTCAAGGCTGCCTCATGAAATACTCCAGCACTTCTGAAATGAAACATTTTACCTCGGAAACATCTAGCACAGCTATGCTGACAGTTTCACATACATCCAAATGACTGAAACCTGAACTTACAGCTCCTTTTAGTTCTGTTGAAACCCCATTTTTTGTGAACTACATATAAAAGTTCCATCTGGCTGCTCCCACCTCAGCTCAGGTTTTTCTGTCCAGTTGTGTTTGGGGAAAACTCATCCTAGGCCCCTTCCCTTTGCATGTGGCCACCACTGCTGTGACAGCAGCACTCAGCTCTCAGCTGAAGCAGAGGAGACTCCTCCTTCCTAAGCCCAGCCATGTTTGTGCCAGTCACCACATCATGAAGCAGGAAAAAATCTCTGGGTTGCTGTGGACAAAGGAGAGAGTGAATAAGAATGATAAATGTACTTTGAATCATTTTGCCTCTAGACAGACACATTTAAAAGTGACCTGCAAGAGACCTTCCCCTTTTGGTCCCAAATAATAGAAGCTCTGAATGGGTTTTAACTCAGCGTTTATTCTCCTTGTGCATTTTTTTTCCTATTAGAAATTCAGGTCCCTGTGCAGTCTCCTGAATGAGTGAGGGCAATGAGGATGCAACAGGAGAGAAAAGTGAACACAAGGGAGTGAAAAATGGCTTTTAAACTCTTTCCACAGTGCCCAGCTGTTGTCCTGCTGGAGTGGGAGAGGACGCTGTTTAACGCAGTTTGCTTTGTGCATGACGGATTTATTTAACTACAACAATTGTGTTGGAGAAAAGAAGCCTTTGTTGGAGTTACAGCTCTCTGTGGTGAGCACTCTCCATGCCCTTGCTAGAGAGAGGCCACTTTGCATGGAAGAGTGAACTGCTAATTTAGGATAGGCGACCCCAGAGCCCACAGCCAGCCAGGAGACACCATCTGGGATGGTCCATCTGAGAGTGGCTTCAAGCCTTGACTCTGCCCATGGTAGCCAGGAGGGCATCCCAGCTGCATGAGCCCAGCAGGGGAGAAGAGATGGGTATGGGACAAAAGTCCCTGGCTGCTATCAGTCATCTTCTCTTGAACTTCCCCAAGGGACATGTTCATGTTTGAAATCATCCAGGCAGCATTTGAGCAAACAGCGTGTGATGACCCTGCTACTTTTATATCAAAACAAAAGATGATCCATCTGGGTTGAACAGAGATAACCACACCACCTCAACAGGTCACCAGTGTGGGAAAGGTCTTGAGAAGCTTCATGGAGGCAAAGCTGTCACTGCAGGCGCCTGGAGCTGGGTCCAAGAAGCGTCTGGGAACAGAGCTATTGTCTTGGATCCAGGACTGTTGAACAGGGTCCCTGCATCTACAGGAGCCTTCTGTGTTTCCCAGGTCCATAGAAAGGATCAGTTATAATCAGCTCGGTACATATCCCAAGGAGTCCCTCAGCCTTCCCCTTTGGGCTCCTTTGCTCCACAGGACAGATTTTATGGCAAGATTTGGAGGTATGAAGAGCCATAGATGGGTAAGGTTGAAAGGGACCCCTGTGGGATCACCTGGTCTAACCTTCCTGTTCCAGCAGGGCCATCCCACAGCTTGTGGCACAGGATTGCATCTAGAGTGTTCTGGAATATACCCAGTGAGAGAGACTCTACACCCTTTCTGGGCAAAGGGAAAACAAAAAGGGTTATCAAGGATAGTAACCTCCAACTCCCACCATCTGCTAGCAACAGTACTAGCTGTATCATGGGGAAAAGAACACTCTTCTGCTACTGGGCACAGCCCTGGCAGAGGACTGAAGTCTCAGTCAGGTCAAAAATATTACCATCTTTCCACTTTTTGACACACACACCAAAAAACCCCCCAAAAAAACAAAACCCACAAACCAGCAAGGCAAGTCCGTGCTGTCCCTTTGTTCTTCCCACGCAGGGCAAGATATGGACGTGCCCCAGCCACCCACTGTTGCCCATCCCATTTCAT
Source organism: Pitta sordida (assembly GCA_013390025.1). Taxonomy (NCBI): domain Eukaryota; kingdom Metazoa; phylum Chordata; class Aves; order Passeriformes; family Pittidae; genus Pitta; species Pitta sordida. Next base: position 47,012 of record WEKX01015856.1, read on the forward strand.
CCCATCCCATCCCGTCCCATCAATCCCATCCCTTCCCTTCTCTTCCCTTCCCATCCCACCCCATCAATCTCATCCCTTCCCTTCCCTTCCCATCCCACCCCATCTCATCCCATCCCGCGGTGCCGGGTATGGCCCCCGCAGCACCCCCAGCCCAGTGCGGACACTTTGGGGACGGGCACCGCAATCCGCGGCCTCCCTCTTGTGGGCGAACCCGGGGAAGGGCGGGGGGAGCACCCGGGGAGCCCTGGCAAGGTTGGCACTTACCAAAACCCCCCTCACCTCACGAGCTGGAGGCATCCTGCACTCTCCAGCTGCTGAGAAAACAGACCCGTGCAGCCCCCAGAGGCCCCTCCGGTCACACAAACCCCCGGGGTGGTCTTGCACAGCCAAAGCAGAGCCCCTCTGGTGTCTCACTCAGCCGGGTCGTGCTCTCTGCAGCTGCAGAGCCTGGGGCTGAGGTAAAGGAGGGGAGCAAAGGAGCCACAGTCTTGGCGATCTGTACCGGGCTGTTCGACTCCTGCGCTGGGGAAGATTTGGCTCCACCTCAGGCAGAGCAAGATCATAGAATCAGAATGTCTTGAATGGGAAGGAGCCCACAAGGGTCATCGAGACCAACTACTGGCCCTCCACAGCACACTCCAACACTCCCACCATGCGCCTGAAAGCGCTGCCCAAATGCTCCTTGAGCTCTGGCAGCCTTCAGGCCGTAACCACTGCCCTGTGGAGCCTGTCCCACTCTCTGGGTGAGGAAGCTTTTCCTAATATCCATCCTAAACCTCCCCTGACACAGATTCATTCCCTGGGGTCCTCACACTGGTCACCAGAGCGCAGAGATCACCACCTGCCCCTCCACTGTCCGTCAAAAAGGAAGCTGTGGACCACTTCAGTAGAGCCATAAGATGGTCAATGTTGGCCAGAGCACAGGAGAAGAAACCAGCCTGTCCACTGCAATCACTGACCCACAGAGCATTTGGGAGCACAGAGCAGTGCGGAGCAGAGCAGCATCTACACGGGACCCACTGGCTACTCAGGTCTGTGGTTCCCTGCCTGGAAATCCAAGCCCTGGGATCTTCCAAGCTTTTGGGAGGTCATCCAAGTCCGCACATGGAACAGGGGGAAAAAGGGAATGGAGACCCAAGGGAGCTGTTAAAATACCTTTCGTGGGCATGATGGGTGGCAGGAAAACCCCAACTGCTCCTGGAGATACTGAGATAGCCCCAACGGATGTTTTAGGAGGCCTGAAGATGAAAAGAAAAAGTCTGAAAAGAAATAGTCAAGGGAACTGAGTAAGAATATGCAAACTCAGCTAAGATCTGCAAGGAAATGATAAAGGCCAGGGAAAAACAGAAAAATAACACTGCCAAGAGGGCTACTGGGAATAAGAAGGAATTTTGCAAATTGCAGAAAAGGGAAAGCAAATACAGTGTGAGTCAGCCCATTAATAAATGAGAAGAGAATGCAAATTAATGAGAATTCAGAAGCAGCTGAGGTACTGACCTGCTTTCAGATTTTCTATTTCATTCCCAGCACAAGGGAATTTTGAGAGGCGTTAACCCTTTCCTCTGTACCCTGCAGGGCTGCCCATGACACTATTGGTCCAGAAAGTCTGGGAGCCTGTGGCAGGACAGAGACCTCTTTCCTTTACACTCCTCCAGGCACTTGTGCAAAACTTCATCACAACAGGCTGGGATGGATCTCTCAGCCCTGTGTGTTTTCCCACAGGGCACCCTTTTCCTGGAACCCCCATTCCCCTGTGGCTGGGTTCCTACAAGAGCCTGAGGGAGGTCTGTTCTCTCACATGCCCCACACCTCTCCTTCACTTTCCCAGTCTGTTTGTTTTGTCTATTGATCCTATTTGATTTGAAACAGTTTTTAAAAGCCTTATCCCAGCCAACTAGCGTTTGAGACCAGCTCCTCTTTTCACTCCTGCTGAGAGCTGTGGATCTTGGCCAGTTGTAAACCAGCACAGCTCCATTATGGCCATCAGAGCGTTGTCTGATGAAGAGGGTCAAAGCACTTGTTGCTGGTGACACAGATCAGTGGGATGTGTCCCCCATTCTTCACTGGCTCTTTGGGAGGTCCCAGCACAGCCTCTCTGCTGAGTGGTAGCAGCTCCTGTTTGATGATGCATTCATTGATCTTTGCTACCTCCAACCTTTTTATTCCTCATTTCTAAACTCATCTGCATCACTTCAGGATCCTCCAGCAAGTTCCTCATCCTAAACCTGCCCCTCCTGCTCCCAGTGCATTATTTGCAGGGCAAGGTCCTGCAGCCTCTGAGTTGTCCAAATTTTTGTCCTTTGCAGCAGCCCAGAGACCTTTCACAGCAATCCTCCTCCCAGGAAACACTTCAGGACTTTCATGTCCTGGTTTTGCAAGGAGAAACCTGTTTCCAGAGGCAACAGATTTAGGGAAGCCTGTAGTGAAAGTTGTTCTGGCCTCTGACAGACTTTCACTGTCCTGGCTGCAGTTTCCCAGGCTCGATGCCTGTGGACACTGAGTAGCTTAAGAGCATTTAAGTTAAACCAGCACTGCTGTCAGTCACAGAATGAAAACCTGGCTTTGGAAATCATTAGAGGGCTCTGCAGATGATGGAAGAGTCAGAGACTGCCATGGAGATATGCTTGGACTTCCATGGCAGCGGGGTTATCTCTTTTTCCTTGTCTGAGTCCCTAAATAAATGTGCATTTGTCTCCTAGAGAAGCAGGAACTTGCACTTTCAAATGCCTTTTTTAGCTCCCTCTCCAATCCTCTCCAAACTGGAATATGGGCAGGCAGACGGTCACACATCAAGTCCCACTTTCTCTAAGGGTGTCTCTTGTCAGGGTCAGGGTTTGGGTTTGGGTTCAGTTTAGGGTCTTTACAAACTCTTGACCTGCTGTTGGAATTAGTTGCCACTGGCTGAAATCCTTCTTCAGAGTCTCAGCTCCAAGTAAATACAAGGATCATGATCTGAAGATGCAGAGAGGTGTAAGATGGGGACATTGAACTTAGTCCTCCACTCTGCACTCAGTTTTTCCAGTCCCAAGTACCCATGAGGGTACTCAGGTGTTATGCCAACTTCTCCCCTGGTTTCACTGTCCTGGATGTCCTGCCTCAGCTCCTCACCACCTCAGCATCAAAAGCCTCCCTGTGCTGTGCAGGCAGCAGCTCCCAGGACTGCTCTTCTCCTGACTCACCTCCCTCTCTTCCTCACTGACTTTCTACTCAGGCTTCATGCAGAAGTGTCTGTGGTGGCACTGGTGGGGCCATGAATGTAAATATCTAGCCTGGGAGTGTTGGGAGATATTCCTGGGGGTCAAATTGGCTGAATTTGAGAAGTTAGACTTACAGTAGGACACCAGCAGCAGTGCTGGCCCTCTGCTGTGCCCCCAGTGTGTCTGGGCAAGGCCAAGGGTTTGTGTGCAGCCCCGTGACTGTCAGATGGAACCTGTCTGGGCTCTACACTTGGGCCCTGTATTTTTAACCTGACCTCCTCTTGACCTCAATGTCTGCAGCTACAACTGGAGCCTCGCAGAAGCAGTGCTGGGGTTCCAGTTCCCTTCCCAAGTGATTCCAAACAGCCATTACAACCTGCACTGCCAGCTCAGAGCCAGCAACCCTCCCTGCCCTGGGATCAGGCCCAGGAGACACAGAGCAGGACATGAATGCAGAGGAGCTTCAGAGAAGCCAGAGGACCTGTTTAGTAGCTTGGATTAATTCAGGTTGGAAAGTGATTCTGCTCTAGGAGCATTGAGTCCAACCATTAACCCAACACCACTGCCAGGTTCACCTCTAAATCATGTCTGTAAGCACCACAACGACCCATGGTTTGAACCCTCACAAGGACAGCAGCTGAGCACTGTCCTGGGCAGCCTGTTCCAATGCCTGACCACTCTTTCAGTGAAAGAATTTTTTCTGATATCAAATCTAACCTTCCCTTGGTGCAGCTTGAGTCCATTTCCTTGTCCTGCATGTTACATGAGAGACGAGACCACGCCCCATCTGGCTCCAGCCTCCTGTCAGGGTGTTGTACAGAGTGAGATGGTCCCACCTGAGCTTCTTTTCTCCAGGCTGGGCCATCACAGCCCCCTCAGCTGCTCCTCATCAGATTGATGCTCCAGATCCTTCCCCAGGTCTTGGTGGATGTTGGTCCCTTTTGTTCCTTTGGGGTTTGTGTTATACCAGGGAATCCTCTCCATCCAAGCAGCTTTTCCTCACATGTTTCACTGTGTACCCACATTAAAGTTTCCCTGCCCTTCCCAGAACACACTTGGCCTTCACTCCTCTAAAGCCCTTTAGGAATGTGCCCCAGAGGTGGCTTTTTAATGAACAAGATGCAGAAGCTGAGTTAAACTGTGGAGAAGGTAATGGCTTTTCCTTCTCTCACATCACCTTCCACCTCAGCCATAGCCAAGCTGGACACAGAGAATGATTAGACTTCAAAATAGCCTGAAATTTGCTTAAGCCACTTGAAATCTTATTTAAATGTTACATTTGTTATTTTGGTTTATGGACCTTCTGCTTTTGGGGTGCTCGAACTGCTTTCTAAGCAGTCTGTCAGCCTTTTTCCTCTGCAACTTGTGAGGATTAAAAAAAGATTTTTATTTGAAATGAAAGCAGATAGTTGCAGGTATTCACAAGACTCCGGCATCTCAGGTTATTGAGGAAACAACTCCCAAATGAAAACATGTGTATTGGCAGCACCTCAGCACACCTCAGCACCTCAGCACACCCAACGTGTGCTCCTGCCCAGGGGTTTGTGGGGGGTCCCAGATGTGTTCTGGCACCTACAGGGCTGCCGAAGAGGAGAAACAATTCAATGTCTTAAAAAAACATCAGGCTCCAGAAATAGTGAGACCAGCTTAATAATCATGATTCTTTAATAGACACTTTGTATTGGTCTGCAGCAGCCAAAGCTTTAAGGAAAACACTAATTTTAGAGAGACTCTCAATACCATCCCCCGGATCAGCAGTGATAGAGCCCAGCACTGAGCCACAGCTTCATTCTTGTGTTTTAACACCTCAGAAAATTTCATCTTTGAATGAAAACTTTCCAGTTCTGCTGTTGTTGATGTTTCTCCGGATGTTAATGCAAAATAGCTCTGGGCAAGGCTAATTTTCTCCCGTTCTTCTGATTTTCTCACGTTTTTTCTCATTATTCTGATAGTCTCCTATTTTCTCCCATTGTGCTCTTATTTCCCCCATTTTCCCACACTAAAGACTGGGATGCAGTTGTCCAACCCAGTTGAACACCCACCCAGCCACTTGTGGTGGACAGGACCTCTCCGATGCACCCCCAGGTCCCTCAGTGTGGTCTAGAACACATCTTGGACTTTCCTTCTCCAAAATCACACCATCACTACCATGGCATTTAGGGAATGACTGTAAAATTGCAGCTGAACACCCAGCCCAGCTCAGAAATGCCCAGGAGGCAGGATGGAATCGAGACCTGGCTCTGCATCCCCCGTTGCTGCTCTGTCACAGGTGGGTCTCACAGCCAGCCCTGCTGTTAAAGCAGTTTCCTATTATAAAATACCGTTTTCAGTTACTTGCATTTCACCGGACTTTGCCCAGGCTGGGCATTTTTCCACTCCACCAGCCCCAGAGTTGCCTGTCTTTATAGCCAGTGGAGGGAAAGAGGGGCTTTAGGGGAAAAAATCCCATCACCCTGAGGCAATGCAGGTTGGACAAAGTTTCTTGTCCTAGAAGACGCCTACACAACTGTCTTTCTCATACATAGCTGGTGTCTGCAGATGATTCAGTTCATCCCACCCCCAGTTTAGGCTGGATTGTCTGAAGGGGAACCCAGGGCAGAAGGGTTGGGCCAAGGAGAGGAGTGCAAGGTCCTTGCTTGAGGAATTTGTCCATGTGCACGTGAGTACCTGGATCTCAGTGTTGCCAGGTTATGAGCATCAGTGACTCGTGTTCAAACATAGCTAGACAAGACTCAAAGATCCAGTCTTTCCAAGAATCCTCCCCATTCTTCTACGGTTCATGGAGATGGGATCTTAATTAATAAAGGGCATCTTAGAGCGTTTTCAACCACAGACACTACACGACCAAGGGGAATATACAGGCTGTTCAAGAAGAACTCATGGCAGATTTATGCAAATACTTCACACAGTCCAACAACAAAACAGTAGGTGGGAGAAGAAACTGATAAAAATGGACCATAATAAAAAAAGCAGTGTGAGGTGGGAGTCAAATTACTGTGGGTGACACAGCACCTCCATACAGGTAGTACAGCACAGGGCTTGGGAAGGGCCAGAACTGCAGGTGGTTAAGGATGGGAGGTGGAGGGGACTACAGAAAGGTGTCCTGCAAGATGTCCTGCAGGTGTTCCTGGCTGCTGATGGCAGCTGGAATTGAAGTTTAGCTGAACTTGATTGTCAGACATCCATAGCTATGTCAGTGCCTGATGGAGGGCAAAAGTTCTAATAAAATCCTAGTCCAGTTAGATCAGGTCTTAACTCTCCCTTCATTCCCGATGAGAGGGAGGTGCATGGCACATTTCTCTCTCCATCGTGTCCCTGCTGAGGGGGGAAAGAAAGGAGAGATGGATGGGGAACATCACATTCATTGAACATTCCTGGTCAGCTCTAGCTGTGGGACTTTTGCAAGAGACAAGACTTGGCCTCCATGGGCACCAAGAACTAACACAGCATCAGCAAGATGCAGAAGTGAAATGCCACAGCATGAAAGAGAATCCCTGACTGAAGCCAACCGGAGAGCACAGCTGAGCTGGGTGTTTGTGAGTGTGGTTGTGCTGGCATGGAGATCAGCATATTGCCAGAGGGAGTCTAAAGCCACCCCAAGCTCTCCAGCTTGCCTAGCACCTCTGATCTTCCTCCAGATTTGGATGCCAGGCTGGCACTGAGATCTGCGAGACAGAGAAGGGAAATTATATCCAGGACCAGCAAAAGTACTTGGGAAAATGCCTGAAGCCACCACAAGCACCTCTCTTCTTGCACTCATGGAGAACAGAAAGGGAAGAGCAGCAGAGGGGACTGGAGCACACCAGCACCAAGTGGAACCAGGAGACAAAACCACCTCCCTGAGGGAAACAGTCAAGGAGTGAAACCAACCAGTTCAAGCCCTAGATTTCACAAAAACACAACTGTGTCAGCTAGGCTGGGTTGCCCAGGTACGAGCCTCACTATGACCTAAAACCAAATGCAAGTGCCTGGCATCAGCTCCTGGGTGAGGTGCTGACGATGGGAATCAGTGTCATTTGATTGATCAACGTCAATGAGCCAGCAGTGTGCCCAGGTGGCTCAGAGGGCCAATGGCATCCTGGCCTGGATCAGAAACAGTGTGGTCAGTCGGACTAGGGAAGTTCTCCTACCCCTGTACTCAGCGCTGGTCAGACACATCTCGAGTGCTGTGCCCAGTTCTGGGCTCCCCAGTTTCAGAAGGATGTTGAGCTGCTCGAGAGGGGCCAGAGAAGGGCAACAAGGATGGTGAAAGGACTGGAGAACAAGCCCTGTGCGGAGTGACTGCGGGAGCTGGGGTTGTTCATCCTGGAGAAGAGGAGGGTCAGAGGTGACCTCAGTGCTGGTTACAACTCCCTGAGGGGAGGTTGCAGTCGGGTGGGGGTGAATCTCTTCTCTCAGGCTGCAGCACCAGAACAAGAGGACATGGCCTTAAGCTGCACCAGGGGAGGTTTAGACTGAATGCTAGGAAGAGGTTTTTCCCAGAGAGAGTGATCCCTCAGTGGAATGGGCTGCCCAGGGAGGTGGTGGATTCACCATCCCTGGAGGTGTTCAAGGTCAGACTGGATGAGGAGCTCAGTGACATGGTCTGGATGGTGGGGAGTTGGACTAGATGATCCTGAGGGTCCCTTCCAACTCAGAGTAACCTGTGAACGAGCAGCTGACCTGGAGGTTGGTGGGTGATGGAAAAGGGGAGGCAAGGCTTCTGGCGGTGGGTTTGGGGATTGGGAAGGTGCCTGACGAGCTCTGTACTGTAGATGGCACTGTGTACTCTCACAGGAGTGGCACATCCACCACAGCTCGCGTGCCCAGCAATTAACATCTTCTGTAGTGTCGATTGCTGTTGAAGCTCTTCTCTGAGAGGCAGCTCATCTGAGCGATGGTGTGGGCTGTTGGGAGTTTTGTCACAACAGGGCACGGATGACCTTGTCAGGGAGGAAAACTCTGGCAGAAGTTTCTGTTTCAGGGTTATTTTAGAAAAGGCAAGTGTGTGTTTGAAGGAAGAAAACAAAAATGCCATTTCCAGACAACTCCAAACACCAGAGACAGGACTCAAGGAGTCAGGTCTAGACGAGGCTGATACCACTATGCCCATGGAGAGCCTCATGTTCATGTCCTGTTTATGTCCCAGGAGGAAGATGAATGAGGGATTCCCAAGGGTCCGTCCTCACAAAACAGAGCCCTGGGACGTGGTGTCCCCATGCTGCTGTGTTAGTACTGGTGTGGAAGACGGGGACCTGGATTTGGAGCTCTGAGACCCATCTCAGCTTCCTCTGTCTGGAAGCAAAGCTGGACAACGACGAGCTCTGCCTGGTGGAGAGGCAGGAAGAGCCCAGTGGGATCTTCTGCAAACCTAGAAGACGTTTGCTCATGGAGGCAATGGGAAAACAAGGGGGAAGGGCCCTAAATATGAATGGAGGAGTGGATGAGCAGGATCCAGCAGCACAGAAGAGGACCACGAAGCCCTGCCAGTGCTTTTTAGTGCCTCGAGATTTATTTGAGGGTGAATCTGAGATGAGAACCCAGAAGCAACCCTTACAAAAGGCAGAGCAGTCTGGCCCCTCACTCCCCTTTTCCCCCAGCTGGTGGACTCAGGCTGGGAGTGAAGCAGGTCGTGGTCCCAGCTGGGAGTCAGCCATCCCTCACTCAGCGTCTGCACAGGAGTCGGGAGAGTTTAACGTCTCAGGAGCCGGGCTCCCATGTTCTCCTCTTGCTACCAGCTGGTCAGGCGGGCTGCCAAGTGTATGCTGGCAGGAAACTGGGCAGTTTTCCATCAGGATTTCATCCGCAGTGACGGATCTCCGGGGAATATTTCCGTCCTGATGAATCAGCAGTCTCTGGTGGGAGATGGGCTGCCTGCCGGAGGGGTTAACACCCAGCGCTCAGGAAAGGTGCGAGTCCCCCCATCAGGCAGGTGTCAGCTAATCCAATCCCCCCTCAGATCCAGCCACCACTGGAGGCCTCTCCCTAATCTGTTACAGTCGGAGTTTGCCCTGGGGCCACGGATCTGGTGTCTCTTACGAGCAGGGTGTCAGTATTAACTATTATAATTCTGGATATTCTTGTTAGCCATGCAAATGTCCAGCCCAGGCTGGAATCTCGCTTTACTTTCGGCTTCAGCAACATCCTGTGGCAAATTGCTCCGTGTGGAGACACTCTTGTTTGTCATCCCCAGCCACCACCTGTTCCTCTAGCCGCGTTCCTGGGTTATCCCACAGATCCTCTCCACAGTCCTCCCTTGCCCTGTTCACTGTTCAGCACCCCGGAATTTTGGCCTTGGCCCTTCATTTCAAATGCATATCTGTCTTTTATGGTGAGCTCAGGAAAGTGTAGGGGGATGTTGACTCCCTTCCTAAGTCACCCTGGTGAAACACTCCACTCTTTGTATCTTCTTGTGGAATAATCCACTGGTGCCCAGGGGAAGCACTTCCATGAAGAAACCCCATCCCACATGAATCAGGACTGCACACTGAGCCCCTCACAGTCAGCACAGCCCCCTCCAACAGGATGGCAAGAGGTAAATGTGCTGGGACAGGGTAAGAGGTGGTTTTCTGATCCCACTCCACATAAGGCTCCTATTTCTCATGTGGGAAGCAGGTGTAGAGCTCAAATAGAGACCAAATGGCAACGGGACAGAAAAATGTTAACAGGACAAAAATCAGCGACTGCTGCACTGAATTCTGTAGTGTGATTAATAAAACAAACAGGTATAAAAAAAAAAATTCTGTTTCAACACATGGCCAGAAATGCAGCGTGTCGTGCTATCGAGGCCATTCTGCCCTCTGAATACCCGCCCCTCTGTTTGGGTTCACACTAAAATACTCTAACGTGCTTTCAGGTTGGTTTTTTTTAAATTTTTATTTTATTTTTACAAATGTTCAGACTTTCCTGCCACAAATTATTCTTGGCTGGCTTACAAGCAGAACGGCTGTGTGTAGCCATTTCTTTAGAAGAGAAAAAAAAAAGCAGAATAGAAAGAAAAACGTTTTATGAGATATGTTTTCTTTCTACCCAAACATGTGGTGAAAGTTCAGGAGTTCTCACTTTTTTCCACCCAAAAGCCTCTCCTGAGCTGAAGTTCATCCTCCAGCATCTTTGACATGATGTCACCTTTATAGACAATCCACTTGGAAAAAACATTGCTACCAACAAAGCCTGGGACCATCTCCCTCTGTGGCCTCTCTCAGCCCAAAAAAGCTGCCTGGGAGTGCTGTCAGGACAGGCTGGCACTGACAGCCACAGCCATGATAAGTCATAACTGAATGCTCTGCAAAATTATGACTTTGGCATAAACCCCATGATTAAACTGGTAATAAACAAGTAAATCTTATTTGCCTTGTGGTCCCAGGTGCTCTCAGGCTGTTGGTTTGAACCACGAAGGAGAGAAACAAAGAAGAGAAATGTTTTGGGTATGGGCTGTGAAAGCAAATTTTCATGCAATGCCACTAAGCTGAGGATTTAAGGAAAACAATGAACATCAAGGCTCATAAAGAGCCTTGCTGCAAGAATTGGCACCTCCAGCAAGTCCACACAAATATCACCATGTCATGGGAGTTCATGGGGAGTTTTGGGATAATTAACCCCCAAGCACATTAAACCCAAGGAAAACTAATTACTTTCATGGAACAAAAAAGATTGTTTTACAGGTGATGTTGTTCTTTGGCCAGTCTCTTCTGGAAAATGGCACCAGTTAAATGGAATTATTGACTGACAGTGCTGTGAAAAGATTTAGAGAAATGTTCTGTTTGATGGGCTTTTAATTACAGACCTGATGTCCATTGCTGGGGCTGACAAGATGCACATGCTGGATAAGAGAAGATCATCTGAGCTGGAGACCTGGTCAGAAAGGTGTTTTTCTGTGCCTCTTCCTCTAAATCAAGGCATTTAGCAATAGTCATAGGTCTCACTTAAGAGCACAAGCCTGATCTCTCACCCAGAGCAGTGGTTTCCATCCTGTTAGACATCATTAAGCAGGATCCACACGGCTTGTCTGCAGTCCAGCCTTCCTGGCACCCACCATCCCTTCCCACACTGAGGAGAACAAGCACTGCAGAGCTTGGAGCAGACCCTGGCCCTGGGGGGAGCTGCCCCAGCGGGGTCCTGCAGGGACAGATTGTCTCCCCACCCCAGAGATGGGGAAGTCTCGCCTTGCTGGAGATTGTTTGGGTAAGTTGTGATGGATCGTGCCCCAATGTCGAGAGTCGAGGGGCAGCGGGAGGCTGAGAAACTTAACATTGAAAATGTTTTAAAGCAAAGGGAACATCAAAAGATCTGCAGGAAACAGCAAACACCCAGAGTTCAGCAATCTCTGAAACAGATCCCCTCCTCCCGTCTCCATATCTGGATAAGGGAGACTCCCAAGACAAAGAGCAATCAAGATCAGAGAAGATGGTAAGCTATAAATCAACCACCTCTCTCTTTTCACCTCCCTCCCTGTGCCCTCCAGTCTCAGGAAACCCCCGGAGCTGCAAGACACAAATTCAAACAGCAAGACAGCTCCTCCTGTCTCCTCCTTGAGGGACTTGCCCCAGCACAACCCCCCAAGTCTTCCTCCAAATGCCACCCAGCTCATGGAGATGCTGGGTAGGGAGAATGAACATTCTCTCCAGCACTGAATATTTTATCTGACAAACAAGATTTAGACTCTTATAGAAGAGTCAAATCATCCTTAAAATCCTCAGACTTGCTATCCGCTGCTGGAACAAGGTTTTTCTATGAATCTGAGAGGTTGAACACAAGGTTTGGGGGCTTTGAGCCCAGCTGAGCTCAACCCTGACCACACAGGAGCTGGGCACTAGGGACACATCTTGCAGAAGTACCCCACAGCACTTTGGGAGCTGCTCTCTGGCAATGGGGCAGCTCCCTCCCCTCCTGATGACCAGGCGGGGGGGGGGTGAACCAGCCCTGATTTTAACACTGAGATGCATTTCTCAAGTGGGTGGATTTAGGGCAGAGATTCCCAATGGTCCATGTGCCTCTTGGTGGTATTGAGGCCAAGCTGAGCTCCCCCTCCATACTCAGGCTCCCCTCCACCCTGGAGGCATCCCACTGTATTATGGGGTGCAGTGTAGAGATGGGTGCAAAGGAGACATGTCTGGAATAAGGCAGAAGCGTGGGACAGGTTTTGCCCTCCAGCAGGGCCCACAGTGGAGCAGCAAGAGAGAAGTGCAGCATGTCCCCAGTGTAAGGGGATCCGGTCCTCGGTGGGTGCTGGCTCGGGTTCAGGGGGATGTTTATGAGCACACATACATTAGTGCAGTTGCCAGGTTACTGGGCAGACAAACTATGTTCAGCCTTTCTGGGTCAGGAGCAGAGGTGGCAGTGGCCCCAGTCTGTGTGTCGACAGTCAACTTTAGTATGATCTCATGCCACAGAGCAGGAGCCCAAAGGCAAAGAGAGGAAGAAAAGGAAAGAAATGGGGGGGGACATACTGAGTAGCGTCTCGTGTTAGTGCCATACCTGGAGTACCCCTGACCTGAGCAGACTGACCCTCCTGAGCTTCACCATCTCTTGAGCGTCTCCTATGGCAAAGAAGCTACCACAGGGAGAGAAGGGACACATAATTTTTGGCATTGACCTGCTGTAAATATCAGCTTTCATTTACCTTCTTCTCCTCCTGCTTGTCCGCATCCAGGGGAAAGCAGAAGCTTTGTAGTGCTCCATTTCCCCCCTTCCAGGCAGCACAGGCAGCTCCTAACTTAGACCTTCTTGGCCTTATAACTCAAAGAGCCCTGTCTTTCACTTTGTGACCATCCTCACCTAACTAACTGTGCTGGGCAAGGCTCCCAGGTCCCACTGGGGGGATCTAACTCCTAAATCCTGTTAACTTTCTCCTCTTTTCATTACCTGCAGTTAATTGCAGGAGAAGCAATAGCCAGACTGTTGGGGATGGGAGTGCAGATCTTTTTAGGGAATAGGTGCAGATGAAGAGTCCCTGGAGCTTGCCTGGAAAATACACTTGTGGGGGAAATTCTGAAGTAACATGAACCCCTGTACTTTGGGAAGGGCACATTTGGGAGTGGATGGACCAGGGAAAAAAGAGGGGGATGGAGGAGAGGGAGGCACTGGGATAAAGATGTGGGATGAGTGGGTTTCAATGGTGGGAGCAATGGTCTGCTGAGCAGGGCCAAACAGGGTCAGGATCTGGGGAAGTAGGAGGGATTAAGCCCTGCAAGGAGGCTGGACCAGGGGGGCAAAACTCATGCTGGGAAAGGTTTGGGGTAGGCAGGGAAAAGCTGTGGGCAGAGGACAGTACATGTAATAGAGACATTTGGGGGGGAATACATAGGGCTCAAAGGTGTCCAGGGTCAAAGGCAATCACACTGTCCCTGAGGCACAGAAGAAAGCAGAGGAATTTTGGAAGCAGGTAATCCCTGTGGGGGCAGGAGAGGGGATCCTGGGGGCTGTGCATGGGGGCAGCCAGGCAGGTGTGGGGCTGATGGACCCCCTGCATGCCCAGCTCCTTGGTGGAGGGGGGAGGACTTGGAGGTGTTTCCCAGGCACCAGGCCACCAGAGTCTCCCCTGAGGGCTGTAACTCCAGCTCAGCCTCCATCCCGCTGTCAGGCCTTGTGCCCAGAGCTTGTTATTGCAGGTGCAGGGCAGCCACCTCCCACTGCTGCCTTGTCCCTGTCCTCTCCACTGCACCCTCTCCCCTCCCCAGACCAGCCAAGAAGCAGTTTGGGGTGCCCCAGGGCTGCCTCTTCCTGCTTCTTTTCCCCTACATCCTTCTCCCTTCCCTAACTGGTTTCTGTCTCTTCACCCAGGGCTTCTACCCACCACGCTGAGACCATCATGCAAAACTGCCAGCATGGAGAGGTCGCCCCAGAGGGTCCATGATCAAAAGCTTGGATGGCTTTGGCCATCAAGGATCCTTGCCAGCCTTCTGATCTCCTCCCACGGTGATCCATGGGGCAGAAGGAATTATCCTTACCCTTCCCGTGGCATCCACTCCCACCTGCCTTCCCCTGTGCTCTTCCCCGTCCCTCCAGGGTCTGCAGCCCTGCCTCCATCAGTTGTCACCCAGCACCGCCCCCCCATCTGCCCCAGTCAGCCCAGGGCCCCTCTGCTGCGTTTGAACTGCCCAGTGCTCCCTACCCAGGTTCTGGACCCTCTGAGGTGCAGCTAAACCTGCTCCAAACCTGGCTCCAGGCACCTGACACCTTGCAGGATCACCTTGGGTTCATGGGAACCATGGAGGGGGGGCTGCCAAAATTCAGGGGCTGTCCTATTCCTTGGAAACACCTCTGGCAGCACCGTCAGACCTGCAGCCTCCAGTGCTGAGCACTGCAGCTGCACATGGTGCATGTGGGGAGCTTGTGATTTTATTCCCTTTGGAGTGGAGCCAGGCATTGAGCCAAACACCCTCACGTGTTCAAAGCAGCTCTTTGACATCTTTAATGACCTCAGCCTGGGGAGGCTGTGGCTTCAGAGAGCAGAGTGCCACTGGTGGGGACTCAGCATCTCATCCGAGCCGTGCCTGGTGCTCCCCGGGCTCTCTGAGCTCTTCTCTGCTGAGTTTTCCTGTGAGGATAATCAGGGACTGCTTCCATGCATCGGTGCCACCTCTTATCACACACTAAGTGTTTGCAAAGCCCTCTACCCTGTGTCCTGCTTTTCCCAGGGCTGGAGCTCAGTTCTCCCCCTTTCTCCTTGGCTGTCTGCACAGTTCCCATCTCTCTGCTTTGTGGGGGACAGGGGAGAGCAGGCATGGAGGCAATTACAGGCAAAGCCTGGTAAAGACCTGCATTCCCATGCCCTGGACTTGGCCTTGCCTGAACACCTTGAAACATTCCAGCACTGTGCTTGAAAGGGTAAATAGCCCCACGGTGAGTTAAAGGCTTGCAAACCTGAGCCTCTTCTACGCTGCAGTGACTCCACTCCTGAGAGTCCCTGCAGGTATTTTAAGGTCTATGAATGTCTTAAAGTACAGGAGCAGCCATGAGCACTTTCAAAATAAATAGTGAAAGTCAGAAATAGCCCCTCCTAAAAAAGCAAGAGCAGCAGTGATCTGCATCTGGAGCAGGACCCTTGCCCAGGCGTGGGAGCTCTCACAGCTCTGAAATAAGGTGACACTCTGGCCATGCTGGGCAGCAACAGAGTGATTCAGAGAGGATTATGAAAGAGGAAGTTCATAAAGCTCCTTGCAGAACTTGGTGTCCAAATCCTCTTAAACTGGGTGGGGAGGAGTGCAGTGAAAGTTGATGGACACACACATGGTGCAGGAGCAGTGAAAGGTGCTGAATGGGCTACAAAAAGCTGGGGAAGGCAGAACTGTTTGGGTTTGAATTAATGCCTCAATGTGCAGATGGTGGAGGCAGGGGATGCAGGAAGCCAAGAAAAAGACTGATGGTGTCCGGGGCTGTCTTCTTCAGCCAACCCCCCTGGACATCTGTGCAGTGCTCTCCGTGCTGGGGGTGCTCAGAGCTCCCCTCCACTGCCCCCCAGCACCCCCTACAAACTCACAGAGACATTGGGCTGTTGGCTGCTGGTTCAGTTTCCTGATCCTTGAAGGATCCTGTACCAGCTCTGACATATCTGAGATGCCCTTTCAGGCTCAAGAGACCCCCGTCTCCTCCCAGCCTGCCCAGGGCTCTGGGAGTGGCAGCTCCAGCTCACAGCTCCAGCTCCAGCTGCTGGGGACAGTGTGTCCCACTGCACTTGGATCTCTCTGGATCACTGTGCCCATCCCAAAGGCAGAGGGTCTTGAACGCTCCCTTCTTCTCTCCCAGCCTTAGTCATCTCCACAGCCCCCCCTTGCAGGTGTTCATGTGGGATGGGGGGGATCTGTTGTGGTTCTTTGCCATCATGGTCCTTGAAAAAGGGAAAAACAAGAGCAGATTTGTCCTTCCATTGGAGAACAGGGGGCACTGATCCTAAGGGAGTAAGACAGAGTTGAAGGGTGCAGAAAAACATGACTGGAAGCAAAGTACCTCCAGGAAAGATAATGGCCGAGCAAAGGCTGTGAAAATGCTGAGGGAAGCAGGGAACAGACTGAGAGCCTGACCTCAGAGGTGACAAGAGAGCAACACTTCTGTAGGACACAGAGAGGGACAGCCACAAGGTCACTGAGTACTAAAGGAAGGACAGAGAGGGGAAGGACATATGGGCCTACAGACCTCATTTTTTGGTTCCTATCTTCTTTAACCTAATGTTCTGCATTTTCTTTCTTTACATCTTCCAATTTCTGCCCTAAAAATACCTTGTGACTGAACCTAGAGAAGTCCTGACGTGACAGGAGAGGTCTGGTCAGCACATCTCTGCACAGTACTGCCAGCCTTGTGGTTTCTGGAGCTGATAAAATAACAGCCCTGGAACCCCATCAGGCTGATTTCTCCAACCCTTCTTTCGCCTTTTACCACTTGATTCATGTCTGGGCAGAGATTTAGGAGAAAGAGCATCTGAGTGTCATCTGAACCTCTTGGTCAAGGCCCAAAATGAAGCACTGACCTTTGGTACGTGAGCTGTGCTGGGAGTATTTCAGTGTTTCTGAGGTGCTTCCTATGTCCTGGTCCAGCAGAACTGCTGCACAGTACAGCCCACCATTAACCTGCTCATGGCCAGAGGCAGAAGGTGCCTCAGTTTGTTGTTCAGGATCTGCTTCACAATGTCTCCGTGCAGTGCACCAGCACCAGTGCTCAGGAAATCCTGTCCCTGCAGAGAGTCTGGGCTTGGAGCTGTACAGCTTCACATCTGTTTCTGTATTTCCAGGTCCCCATCCCTTCAGTCTGCAAGGGGCTCAGGATTTAGCTTCAGTTATTCATGATGGTTCAGAAGTTTCTTTTTCTCTCCACAAAGTGGTCCTGAGCTCCTTGGATTTCCTACAGGGAAATGGTCCAGTTGTGGTCCCATCCTCCCAACTCTCCAATATGAACTCAGACCCCCTTCCCCATGAGGAGTTCGCCTCTTTTGCCCACTGCAAAGCTCATGCTCCTGAGCCACAGGACCTTGCTCTCAGCCTGCCTGGCATGACCTACTTGATGTGACAAGAGATGTCCCACATGTCTGAGGTCCTGATCCATTTTCCCACTACTTGGAGCTACTTGGAATATCCTCTGTTGGAAGGGGCCCACAAGGATCATTGAGTCCAACTCCTGGCCCTGCACAGGACACCCCAACAATCCCACCATGTACCTGAAAGTATTGTCCAAACACTCCTTGAACTCTGGCAGCCTTGAGGCCATGACCACTTCAGAGTATCACAGTATTAGCAAGGTTGGAAGAGACCTTGGAGATCATCAAGTCCAACCTGTAACTCAACACCAACCCATTGTCTAAACCATGGCACTAATTGCCTCATCCAGTCTTCTCTTAAACACCTCCAGGGATGGCGACTCCACTCCCTCCCTGGGCAGCCTATTCCACTGAGGGATCACTCCCTCTGTGAAAAACCTCTTCCTAACATTCAGTCTAAACCTTCCCTGGCATAGCTTAAGGCCATGTCCTCTCACACTGTGAGGACAGGCTGATTCTGGTGACCCCAGCGAGGGTTTTGGTGTCACTCCATGTAGCTACCACTCCCTTTGCTGCCATGTGCATTTCCTTCACACCAAAGCTGTTAGTCCTTGGTGGTTCAGGGATCTTTTGCATCTAGATTATTTCCTCCCCATCTCGTGCAATGTCCTGAGCGAGACAAAACTAGAATTTTCTTACCAGCCTCCCATTGAGCTGGATTTGGGAAATGCCTGTCAGGGCCAAGAAAGAAAGAGTTATTCTGCAGAAATACATTACATCCCTCTCAGACCTCTCCCTACGCCAGTCACCTCTCTCTGTTTCTTTGGCTATGGACTTTCTGCTGTGACCTTCTCACTCCAGCCCTGGCACAACATGGTTGTTCTTGCTGGTCTTCAACGTGGCCCTCGCTATCACGGCCTTCACTTGCAGGTAGGCGTCAATCTTGCTCTGGGGTTCTGGTGGAGGTTATTCAGCAGCAGGATTATTTTTTGACACATAATGGATGGCTGCGTCTGGAGGCCATCCAGACCAACACTTTGTCATGCAAGGAGCTGTATGAACACAAACACCTCCATGGGGCAGATTGACATTTGTGCAGGTGAGTCACCAACAGAGGCAACAGACTGTGGATACCAAACAGTTGGAGAAGGTCTCTGGAGAAGGGGTGCAGCTTATGGACACTCCCTCACCAGACTGGTTCATTTAAAAACACTGTTTTGTGGAGGAAAGAAAGGTTGATATGTTGTGGTTTGTTTCATTTTTTGCCCCTTATTTTACTCCCAAACAGGGTCACCACCCTCATCCTCTCATGCTCCATTCCCTAACCCTTACAAAGCAGCAAGACCACAGGATTTCAACTGTGTCTCTCTGCCTCTGTGTTTCAGTATTGGAGAAGGGAAAAGAGGAGCACAGAAAAAAGGAAGAAGAATCGAATTTTAATGGTGTGATGAATGCAGGGCTCAGCTTGCTCTGCCTGGGGATTTCATGTATGGGATGCCATCAAATCTCTTCTTCGTAGTGTCTGTAGGAAGGTTTTGCTTCTGCCACCAGCAGATCCCAG
Source organism: Pitta sordida (assembly GCA_013390025.1). NCBI lineage: Eukaryota > Metazoa > Chordata > Aves > Passeriformes > Pittidae > Pitta > Pitta sordida. Next base: position 65,718 of record WEKX01015856.1, read on the forward strand.
TGTCCCCTCTGCACAGGTGGCTGGAATGGGATTTGCTCTGTGGCTCTTTGACTCTTGCCCTCAGTTTCCCAGTTATCACATTTTTTCCAGTCCTTTGTTTGTATGACCTATTCGATAACAAACTCTCACTCATAACGTTCAGCTAAAGGTTTTTAGAGCCACAGAAACTGGTCCCAGCAAATCTCCCCTTCACCTTCCATACCTCATTCTTCCTCCGAGGCCCTGGCTGTCCAAGCCTCCCTGGCCCTGCTTTATTTGGGGTTTGCATCCCAGCTGCTCTCTGCAGTGAGAGGGGATGTGCCACCAGCCTTTCACATGCTGTGTTTGGCATGGACAGAAGCATTTTGCCCCCAGTCTGCAAACACAGTGAAAAAATTACAAATAAGGCATAAGCAACTCAGCCAGTGGGAACATTGTGAGTGCAGATGGTGGCAGACTGGGAAAGACAAATATCTCCTGGCTGGTCCTTTAAGAATGTCTTCAGTCAAGTCTTGCAGGAACCTTGGTGTCCAACGAGCAGAGCCCCCAGATCCTGTGTGTCTCAGCAAACCCAGACCCTGGGCTTGCAAAACAAGAAAGAAGAAATCTCCCAGGTTTGCAAAAAATACGAATTATCCAAGGAGAGGTGCTTATCCAGAGCGCTTCCAACATGGAGTGGCCTCCAGCAAGGTGCAAGATGGGGCCTGTGTGAAAGCACAGGATCTTATGGATCAAGTAAGGCGATGATTTTGGAGGGCAAGGTGGGCTGCAAGACTTTGTAGAGGAGAGAATTGCCAGAGGCAGGTCTGAATCCACCCCAGCAATACTGCACAAACACTGTCCAGCTCGGGAGAAACAGGCATTTCATCTTCAACCCTCTGTGAGACACCTCAGCTGCCTCCTCGGAGCTGTGTGGGTGAGAGGAGAGCTCAGCAGATCCCCTCCCTGAGGCACAGGGATGTGTCAATATTGGTTTCACCAAGATTTGGACCCAGACTTAGAAACCTCCAAGTTCCCCATGATGGATCCAGGTTCTGGCAGGCAGCCCTTGCCAAGGTGGGCGGCTTGAAGGGTTCAGGCACGTCTCCTTTGGCTCTCTGCCTACTTCCCATCAGAAATGCAGAAAGCTGAACTCTCTCCTCAAAAACTTTTCAATTTTGATGAGTCAGAGAAGGTGTTGGCAGGTTTTGTGACTTGCCTGCAAGTGAATGCTGTTGATTCTTGCCCTCCTCCAGGAGATCCAGGCTGACCTCAGGCTCTGCTTTCCCCATGAACACGTTATATCATGCAGGTACCAGCCCAGTGTCATGCCTGGATGAGGCCTGATGGTTTGCAGCAGAAAGTCTAAATTTAAAATAGGTTTCATGCTAATATTGTCTATAAACTCATGTGAGAGATGAAAGCAAGTGCTCCAGTGACAGGAAGCTGCCTTTATCACCCCATACTGATAGTGTGTCAGGAGGCAACCACAGCTCCTTTGCCAGCCTGGGAAAAGGGAATTTCATACCCTGCTGCCTGTGAGGGGCTGTGCTCGGGGTGTCTGCCCTGCTGCTGGTCTGAGAGTGCAGCAACCCCAGCACACAGAGGGTGACAGAGACAGGCTGGAGTCACCCAGAGCTCCACTGCTGCACCAGCACCCTCTGTGCAGGCAGCAAGGCCACCACCCTCCTGCTACAGCTGCATCTGCAGAGTAGAGGAGGGTACTTGTATCAGTGATACCAGTGGGCAGAGCCCTCCAGCTTCCTCTGGCTTGTCTATCCTCCTGTCCCACCCACACAGAAAGCACCTCAGGCTTCCACAGGAGAGACCAGCCACAGCCTGGGGCAAAGGGCAACTGGGCAAAACAGGGGCTGGGCAAGAAGTTCAAGCCCTGTGCTGGGGGAGCCCTGTGCCCATCCAGCTGATACCATCCCTTGGACATCAGCATCTCCTGTTGGAGGAGCACCCCAGGAGCTGCTGTCATGTAGGGCAGAGTTCTCCATGGGGCAGAACAGCCCATGTCCCTTTGTCCATGCTCCCCTTGTGACAGCAGCACCCCAGCACAAGGTCCTCAAGTCTGTGAGTGGCCAGGCCAGTGTCGTGCTTGACCAATCACCCACAAAACATTTGGGAACCTCCCAGCCCATCTTGGAGTGCTGGATTGCAGGGTTGATGTCCATCCCCAAACTCAGCTGGTCCCAAAGGAGCTTTCCTCTTCTTGGGATTTGATATCCAGACTTCCCTGTGGCCACCGTGGCCAGCAAGGCCAGTGCCTGCTCTCCTCCACAGCTCTCCCCACATGTGTTCCCACAGCTCATCCAGGCCTGGGATATCTCCCTGCTTCCAGCACCATCGCCTGCCACCACATCCCATCCCACCCAGCTCCCCAGCACATCCTGGATGATTAAATCCAGCTGGTGTTGCTGTCTTCCTCCCACACCCATCCCGGGCACACGCCTGCTGGGGCCAGTGAGGGCAGCCCAGATCCCAGGGCTCATGGAAAGGGTCTGTCATGGGAGATAAGCAGCTCTGTGCCACTGTGGTGGCAGGGAGGGGCCCTGCCAGACTGTGCTTTATCCCAAACCAAACAGGCTGGCCAGCTCCAGGAGTTATAAACAGATGCTGAGGCAAGGCGCTGGCTCTGGGAGGGTCTGGGAAGAGGAGAGGATTTGGTATCTGGCTTCCTGGAGAGCCACAGCCCCGGGGAATCTGCTGAGCCTCCCATGGCAACACCCCAAATAGTCCTGGGAGGAAGCAGCTGCCCTGGAGCAGCCACAGGGATGAGCACAGTGAGAACGAGAAACCAGCTGGATGGTGGGCTCTGACGTGGGGCTCTGCTGGCCAGGCTGGGCACCAGGGGGTCTAGGCCATGGTGGCCACACTGGAGTTGTCCAGGAGGGTGAGGAGAAGTGAAACCTCAACCACCTGCCCTTGCCTTTGGGGTGCTCACAGGCACAGCAAGAGACGCTCCTGACTCCTCACAACATGCCAGGTGTAGAGGAACACCATCCTTTCACTTTTATTTTGTTCCCTTGCCTTTACTTCCCGACAACACAAGAATTCAGAAAACTCAGGAAATTACAGTGAGGTATACACTAAAAAAACTCCATGTTCCCCTTGGGCCCTCCCTGAGGATCTCCTCTGCTGCTTCAGGCACCAGCCCCTACCACCAGGTTGCTGAAGCAGAGGATAATTTAACAACATTTAATTAAAAGTGGGACAGGTAGGGGATTCACAAGGGATTTGTGCCTTGGGCTTATGCCTCCCCCTCCTTTCTGATACTTGGAAAAAGAGTGGCAGGAATTTGCATTTCATGAAGAGAGCATTTTGCTCTATTTGCCCCCTGGAAATATTGGGATGGTAGAAATGAGGCCACCTGGGTGAGTCAAACTGCCTCAGGAATTTAGAAAGGAATAAGGGGATTCTGTGTGTTGTGTCTTCACAGCTCCATGACAAGGAGGTAGAATCTGTCCTTCAAGGCTTCCTTTAGTCAAAATATTAATTAGGCCACTGTAGTCCACAGAAACCTCAGATAAAGGAGCCTGGAAAAGTCTCGTGCCTTAAGAGTACTTTGGATTTCACCCCCTTCTGCTCAGCAGTGTCAATGTTTCGCTTTCCTTGTCACCATCCAGTCTCCCAGCCTAAACAAGGACGGAGATGCAGGGAAAACAGCCCAAGAGAATGGAGGGGACCAGCAGTTTCAGACTGTCTGCTTTTGTGATAATGGAACAGGGTGGGGATGGCAGCCAAGGCTGTTTTGTTCCCTTTGCAGGTTGTCCCACCTGGCCTGTCAGCCCCCCCTCCAGGCTGGGCTCTGCTCAGTCCCTCCTTTCCAGTCTCACTCTGGCAATGTTGTACCCAGAAACACCATGCGGGTCTCTCCTCAGGTTTTCCAGCACAGTGGGCCAAGTTTTCCATCTGCATCCATGCCCATGCCATTATCTTTTATCATCCTGCCAGATCTCATTGCAGATTTATTCTCTGTCTTCAGTTTGGTGTGTTCCAGCTCTTTCTGCTTCCAGGGTTCTTCCTCTGCATCCCACCAGCGGTTCCATGCCATCCTACCAGAGCCCAGCTGGATTGTCAGCCTGTATGAGCTTCCCTGCACTCCTAAAACAGAAACTTGTATCTGTTTAGAGGACAAAAATGGTCCATTGGAGAACTGTTGTTTAGGAATTGAACAGACAAACCTGGGCAGGAAATGCACAGTCAAGACAAGAATCCTTGAGGACAGCCACAATGGGCTTGGCTGGTGATAAGTGCAGGTTACAATGGACTAGGGGGTAATTCACCTCAGGGAGAACCTCCAATATTGCTGAAAAAACACTGTGCTTGCCTTCAGGGTGGCTCTGCTGCAGACTGGGGCTATGTCCTGTGGGAATCTGAGGGTCCATGGAGGAACTTTATATGATGGGAAGTCCAGCCTTAGGTCACCACCTTTTTTCATTCATGTTGGACTTTGTGCAGCATCCTCAGCACAAGGTGCCTTTCCTGTTGAGTGGCCCTGCTAAACCTTTGACATCTTCACAGAGGAGGAAGATGCCTCATTCAGAGAATCTTCTTGTACTGCCCTGTCCCTTTGTACTCAGAGAGTTTCAGTGATTCCCGGCGCTCAGAGCTGCCCTTCCTGGAGCACAGCAGTGGCCAGAGTGTGTTGGCAGCCAAGTACCCCTGGGCCATGATGCTCTGCTCACCTGCATCCTGATGCAATGTCTGCATGAGCAACCACAGTGCTTTGGGAAAATGCCCACAAAGCCAGAGGGTCCCTGCTAGAACAACCGATATCTCCTCAATCAACTATCTCAAGCTCACCGTGGTTTCAGGAAAGTTTTGATTTTCTGTTCACTGCTGGTTTCCCAAGGTCTTCTGGACCTTCAGTCACTACCTGGGACTGGGGTACCCATTTGTGTCTCCCTCTGACAATCTCTCCCAAGGGAGCCTCGGACACCAGGGATGTGGTGTGAGGTGATGATCCCTCCACGCCTCTCTCACAGGCTTCACACTCAGCTGCAGCGGCCGATGAGAAGCCGAGCCTTAAGCTTTTAACAGCAGCCCGGGGCTCCATAAGGAGAGCTTTACACCAGTGTGGGTCAACCGCAGTCGCGGCTTTCCCTGACTGCGCACGGCGATTCACCGGGACCTGCTCCCTGCCAGTAACAAAAGCGACCAGTTACCACCCAGTTACCACCCAGGCTGCGCCCCCCTCCACTGCAGTCCGCACTCACACCACCTCAGGACCTGACCTTGGGAACAGGGCAATATCTGTCAGCCCCCCTCCAGACCGGGCATTTATTATCATGTGGGAGTGAGAACGGAGAGCTCCCTGCAGCCTTTATCGGGGAGCTTTCCCAGCTGCAAGACAGAGTGAGCCCAGTACCAGCACCACAGACGTGCCCTGGACACAGAGAGTTGCAAGAGGCTTCCCGGGACCCTGGTCTCAGCCCAGCCCATCCTAACCCTGGCATCAGCTTTGCTCCCCACTATCCTCAGTTAATCTTCACATGCCAGCAAGCACCCCAGCATCCCCAAACCCCTCACACCCTCTCCTGTCTTCTGAAAGCATCCGTGCCTGGGGTTCACTTTGGAAGGGACTCCCACAGATCCTTGGGGGGCCCTTGGTGTGATTAGGAGTGTTGGCGAAGGTGCCTTTGCTCCCACAGGACCCGGAGACCCGGCGGAGCCGCAGCCCGATCAGCGGGTGTCAGTCTGTGTCCCTGGGGCTCAGCTGCAGTAATTGAGGCAGCAGGAATGACAGGTATGCTCTGAGACGACGGGCAGGGGGTGCCGGGACCTGCACCGGGATCAGCCCGACCCAGAGCCTACGGTGATTTCCCTCCTTCCGAGCCCACCCCCGGCCTCACAGACCCCAGGAAGAGCCTCCCAAGAACAACCAGCCTTTTGAGAAATCTAAACCACTTTCTCCAACACATCTGAACTCTGTCAGGAACATACTTCGTCAGAAAGCTACAAGTCCCAAGCGGTTTTCCCTCCAGGGCAAATCTCCCTCCTACTGTCAGGAAAAAAGCTGCCTGGGTTCAAATTGCTTCTTAAGGTGAATGCACGGTGTGTTTTACCAACTAATTGTGAAATTGCAGGCTGCTCCAGAGGCAAAGGAGAAGCATTTTATTGTGAGCAGAAGAATTAATCATACCTGGGGCAGTACAGATGTCAGCAAAAAACAATGCAGAAAGGATTTCTCAAGAAGACTGCTTGACATGAATAGGAAGGGTTTTTTCAGGTCTTTTTAGATAAGAATGGAAGATTTTTGGTGGCTGTTGTGACCCCTGTTTTTACCCTTGCTCTCTAGATCCAAGGGAGGGATGTGTGCACTGAAATTGCAAAACTGTAAAGTTTTATTCAAGAAATGGAAACTCCCCAAGCAAAGGCGTCTGATTTGTGACGTGTCCCATATAGTTTATGGCAGAGATTAAACAATACAAAGGATAAGACATTTCAAAAATGGTATTTAACTGGGAAAACAAGAACAGACTAGACTCCAACCTGTCATTTGTGCAATACAGAGTTGTTGAGCTCTCAGCCCTGAACATTCAGGTCCTGCTTAAGGAAATAACTCTGCCTGCTGTTCACATGTGTGCAGCCCAGTGTTGCATCACACCTTTTTGTTTGTTGTGGAGTGAATCCCCTTGGTAACATGGGCATCCCCTTTTCCTCCCTTTGTGCATTTTTCTCTGCCAGGGACTTCACTGCCCTTAACCCCAGTGAACTTTCCTGCGGCTGTTTCCCATTGGGGTCTCTGTGCGTCTGCACTGAGGGGTGGAAGAGGAGAAGGATTCAGTCTTCTGATTCACTGCAGCCTTTCCCTATATTTTAAAAAGACACTGGTCATGGTCAGCCCAGCTCTGTTGAGTACAGGTTTATAAGCTGCCTCCCAGTTTGCCTCCATCGTTCTGTGAGGCAGAGGAGGCAGTGGCACCTCTGGGATGTAGCACGAGAGATGCAGCATCTTCCTGGCAGCACTGTTACTGCAGCCAGGGATGGGAAGGAGAAATGTTGATGTGTGCAATGATAGGGGTTAAAAAACACAGAAGAAAAGCTGAAGTGTCTTATGTGAAACCAAGCTACATACAGGGAAAGGGAAAAGAGAGAGGACACAGGCAACACTGAGTGGGGCTCTATAAAGAACCGGGATAATGATGCTTCCTAATGGGGGAGGTGTTTGTGGACAGATTCCCAAAGTTTGCCATGAAACCTCTCCTCACAGTCCCAGTTAGGCTCAGGTGGCCACAAACCTGGTGCTGAGAAAAAAAAGAGTTCCCCATTTTCCTCATGCCTTCCTCACCCGTCCTCCCAAACATGCCTAACATCAGGGTTATCCCATATTTTACTTGAAATCAATAAAACTTGTTCAAGTGAAAATCAGCAACAAAGTGAAGAGGATGGGAAGCAGAGCCAAGAGCGATGGCAGGACATGTTAGGGACACAAGACTTCCCCAGACATATGCCCTGACCATCAAGTAAAGATGCTGAACCCTACGTGTTGATAACGTAGCATTTTCTTCTCCAAGTTTTCTCACCAAGCATCACTTTTGGTGTTTTGGAGGCACTGTCCATGCTCTGTGGCATAGGATAGGGGTGCCAAAGTCAGCCCAAACTATGGGGGAGACATGACCATCAGAAATCTGGCCTTTCCCTCCTCATTAACCTTATTTGTCACATCCAGATGATGCAGGACTTGACACAAGTTCACAGTGATGTCGTTTACCTGCACGTGCTCCCACACCAATGCCAATGACATCAGTGCTGGGATTTGCTCAGGGGACCCACTACCAGGAAATGACTTCTCTTTAAACACGAGGAAAGCTCGGTGCAGCTTTTCTAGTCCAACAAGCCTGTAATATTCACAGGAATGAGACTCAAATTTCTAATTATTGGCTGAGTTATTTTGTAGCTTCATATATTTTAAGGCCAGAAGGGACGATCATCTAGCCTGGCCTCCTCAGATGGAAAGCTCTATAACCAACAACCAATTCCCCAAGCTTCATTATGTTAATGAGCTCAGGAGTCCTGTCGTCTTGTCTCCGGTTGTAACCACCAGACCCCGCCATGCCAAACACAGCTGCTCAGATCCGCCTGTAACTCCACGGGGATGTTTAAGAGTTCCTCCTGAATAGGTAATAAATCAAATACCAGTGCCCATGGCTGTGGGGAAGGGTGCCTGCCTTCACTTGCTGGCTCAGCCTGCCCAGCAGGGATCTCAGGCCCTGGGTGCCTTGTCCAGGGGCAAGCATGGGCAAGAACATGCATCCAGCCAGTGGGATGGGATGGGATGGAGGAAGTTATTATTCCATTATACTCTTTCCCCATTTAGTGAGGGTTTTGGGGACGGGAAAGGGAACCACTGACACTTGCCTGGTTTCACACCCTGGACATTTCAGTCTGCTGGGATTGTTTTAAGGCATGCACTGGTTTCCAGAGACCCAGTGGGACTGTGCTTTGTCCCTGCATGGGCTCTTTAGATCGAATAGCATTGGAAACAACATAGCAGCTGCTCCCCTCTGTGCTGTGCATGAGGTACATGCTGAAGAACTACCCAGTACCTCTCAGTATGGGCTGCTGGGCTGCACTAACCACCTCCCTCCATGGGACGAGGGAAGGTGGCTCCAACTGCTGCCACAGAACCCTGGGAGCTCTCTGTGGATTCACAGGAAACCACCTGGCTCTGACAGAGCATGGAAGGGCTCTCTGAACTAGGATATGGCCAGGACAAGGGCTGGAACCTGTCAGGGATGAGCCACTTGCCTTACCCTGCTGCACATCCCACTCCAGACCAGCATCCCACCCTGGCCACCAGGTGTTTGCCTTTGGCAACCAGGTTGAATATTAAAGTGAGAGAGGCCCTGGGATGGAGAAGTGTTGGTACACATACTCAGGGGCAAAGGGGGCAGGATTTGGAGCTGAACAACAGGCAGTGGGAGGGCAGCTCCACACCCACACCCTCGAGGTGCTCCTGCAGCCACCAGCCAAAGACAGAGGCTCATGCTTGTACTAGGGAGGGCAAGCTTGATTGATGGGCCAGACACTCCCAGTTCACACCTTCTTCCAGGTGCCCTCTCTTGCCACTACAGCAATTTGCCTTTTCAGAGCCATTAGTGGGTCAAGAGAGGACCTCAGGGTCTCTTCTGATGCCTCTTCAGGGAATGGGAGGGGATGGGGCACACATGGCTTCATGAGAACTGAACCCACCTCATGACCAGTCCATGGAGGAGGAAGCAGGAAAGAGGTGCTCCAAGCCCTTGGTCAGGACTCCAACCACAGACTGTCTGCAACACGACAGCGAGGAAGAGGCAGGTAAACAACAAACAAACCAAAGCAGAGCTCTGGACATGTTCCCTGGAGGCAGCTGTAAATATAATCAGCAGAAGAGCACTCATCCCATCAATCAGCAAGGCTTCTCTAAGCATGATGGGCAATTCCTACACACCAGCTTGGACCACGCTGGCTGTGACACCCCTGTGAGTCACTGCCCCAGGCTCTACCTGCTGGGATGACTTGGCTGCTGGTCACACTGCACAGCAGAAGTTCTTACTGGCATTGCCAGGGCTACCACCCATCCTTCCCTGCTGCTATGGTGTTTGTGGTGATAACAGAGACAGCTCAAGATTTCTCATTCCTGCAGGCAAGAGGTAATTTAGTGGCGGCAGAGAAGCAGGCTCTGGGGAGGATGAGGGCTGGGTTAGAGGTATGGCAGACAAAGCATGGAATTTTTGGGAGCTCTGCTTATCCGTGCCTCGAATTGGACCAGCCAACATTGGGTGAGCCTGTCACCTCTTTGGATGCAAGGCACAAAGATGGGACATGCCAGATGTGCTGGCATGAGGCACAGTGAGAGATGTGTAGCTCATTCCTTACCTGCTTAGATGACTCAGCTCCTACCTCAGGAGCCTGAACGGGTAGACCCGAGTTATGCAGAGCCCTGCAAAACCCAGCCCAGCTCCCTCTGGGGCCCATGAGAACAGGGTTGCTGTGTGGAGATGGAAGATACAGACAGGCAGACCTTTCCCCCAGCCTGGTCCCCTCAGAGGCAGGTAGAGGCGCATTACAAAAGCTGGAGGGTCTGTAGCAGCCTGGGCACCTTCACCCTCTCATCCCAACAGCAACAGCCAGGGGCAGGAGTCTGGCAGCCATGCAAGGTGTAAAGTTCTGCTGTTCTCAGCAATTCTGTGTAAAAGTCTGGGCAGAGAGGTGGGGGACAGCAGAACAGGAAGTCTAAGCCTCCCTCCTCCTCATGCTTCTCACTCCCTGAGCAAACTATTCTACCTTTCTTGTTGATCCCTTGGACACAGTGTCCCAGGGGAATACACAGTGCAGGACACGGTCTTCAAGAGAGATGCACAGACAGAGGTAAAATCTTGGCTCCTGGAGCCCTCTGAATGGACATGGCAACCTCTGCCAATACACTGTGACCCTAAACTGCTCCTGTCAGGACCTGTCTCATGAGCCTTTATGCTCACATGGTGGTTTTCTGTAGCAGGGGACATCAAAATGTGGAACCGAGTCTCAGTGGCACACGAGGTTGGACTTTGAGGGCATCTCCTCACAGCAACACATTGCACCAGCACCCTCAGTGAGCCCAGCTCTCCTCACCAGTCACGGCCTCACCCTGAGGTCTGATGAGATCTCTCTGTGGGAAGGGAAGACAGATATTTGTCCAAGACCCATGTCCTGCATCCAAGAGCATAAAACAAGTTGGGTAAAATGATGGAGAGAGGAGCAGAGGGAGCTTTGCACCCTGCTATGCCTGTACCTTTTGTGAGATACGATGAAGCCCAAAGTGTCTGGTCCTGCCCCAGGACTGTGCAGAGCCAACCAGGGTTTGCTGCCCAGCAGAAGCAGGACCAGCAGGGAAGTGAGGTCAGCTAGTCTGGCCTGGCCTGGGAGCCCAGGGCAGCAGGGAAGGAGCAGCCTCATCCACCCCGAGCTCACATAAAGGATAGAAGGTCGCCTAATTGCCCATCCATGGGAAAGAGGAGACCTGCTGTCTGGAAACAGAGGGGCTAGGCAGTCTCAGGCGGCTGATTGATTTATTTGCAAGCTCCTGGGGTGATAAATTGTAGCTAATTGTGGGCAGGTGACAAAGGCAGACTAAGGGAAAGGGAGCAGGGACATTCACTCTCTGGCAGCTGCTGCTCAGCCCTGCCCCCTCCTTTTACTGCTCCTTTCAGGCCACTTGAATTGTGCAAACACAGTGCTTTCCAAACCTTGACAAACCTCTCTCTCAGGGCTACCCTCTCCTGCTGCTTGCTCTCACTCCAGTGTCTGGGATATTAGGCCTGAGGTCGGACAGGGGGGAGCAGCCCTGCCAGCCACAGGCTCATGCCATGGGGCAGCCCTTATCATGCCACAGTAGAGGACTCTGGAGGATGTTTTTCCATCCCTCATGACACCCACACATCTTCTCCAGGTCCTGCTCCCAGCCCTTGTGCAGGCAGCTCACCCAGACAGAGGGAACAGTTCTGAGCATCTTCAACATCCCACTAAAGGAAATACAATGTGAAGCAGCCCTGGGATGGCTCTAATTTGGACCTCATGAATGGAAAGGGCTCTTGGATCTCAGGTCACAGTAAGACTAAGTTGAAAGTAGAACCTGTGAGGGGAGGACCCGAGGGCTCAGCTTGAGGAGATGGGGGCTGGAAGGCCAGGAGGCAGCGAGTGCCTACGAGTCCCCTCTGGACCCTGCAGGGATGACCTGCCTGGCCTTATCCCACAGTCACTCTTCTTGCTCCATCATGTGCCCTGGTGAGACAGAAAAACAGGAGCTAATGGAGAAACACCAGTAGCAGAGTTTTCACTGCATTACCTGATTGCTGTTTACAATCCCTGAGGGGAGGTTGCAGTCGGGTGGGGGTGAATCTCTTCTCTCAGGCTGACGACACCAGAACAAGAGGACATGGCCTTAAGCAGCACTATGGGACGTTTAGGCTGGATGTTGGGAAGAGTTTTTTCCCAGAGAGAGTGATCCCTCAGTGGAATGGGCTGCCCAGGGGGGTGGTGGAGTCGCCATCCCTGGAGGTGTTTAAGGTCAGACTGGATGAGGAGCTCAGTGACATGGTCTGGATGGTGGGAGGTTTGGATGGATGGAGCGTGGGGCCCGTGATTCCAGGGTTGGAGGTCTGATCCCTGGGTGGGCGTTAGCTTGGCAGTTGGACTTGATGATCCTGTGGGTCCCTCCCAACTCAGAATAACCTGTGAACCAAGCCCTGGCTTCCCAGAAACTCCTCTGGGAAGAGCCAGATCAGGGCTTACCATAACCTGCTGAAGGCATCCCACAGGTCTGACAGGGAAGGTGATGATGCTTAGGAGAGGCTGGATAACACAGAGAATAGCATCAAGAAAGGTCCCCAGCCCAACTGAGCTCACTTTAAGAGCAGAGTGCTTCCGTGAGGTCTGTAGTTCTGGACATGTTTGGGACTGGATCTTTGAACAGGTTTGATAGGTCAGTCAGGGCAGATATTTCCTACCCAACCCACTCCAGGCTGGTTTTGTGAGGGGTGTCTTCAATTTCTCTGGGCTGTATTTGAAGACAATATTTGGTGATTCTCTGCTTCTCACTTCCCCTAACTCATACTCGCCTGCTTCTTCACAGCTTGTCAGGAGATGATACCCACACTGGAAAAGCAGTTTGAAATCAAGTCATAGCAGGCAGCTGAAAATTAGCAAGTGAAATGCTATGCAAAAGAGCTGGAATTAACTCTTTCCTTCACTCCGCACTGTTTGGTCCACTCCACACACCCACCACCAACCCAAAGCCACTGACCACTTGGACTCAAACCAACAGTCTGATAGCAATTAGTTGGAGAGAAGCAGCTGGCAACCATCAGCTACTCGTAACCAGGCATTAACTGGATTTATCACAGGCTTGGAAATTATGAGTATTTGCCTGTAAATTCACCATTTCCATTTCACTCAGCCACAAATATTCAAAAGTTAAAAGCCCATATCTAAGTACATCCCTCAGCTCCCTTTATACACAGTGGTGACCTCTTTTAAGTGTCTGTCTTGGAATGAGCTGGATCACCCTGTGGAGGGTTATATTCCTTACTGTGGATTTACAGAAGTCTGCAGTGAAGGTCTGGGGTCACCACATTTTCTCATGGAAAGCAAGCACTCTCTGGATTGATAGAGCTATCGTTCAAGTCTTTCCCAAGAAGATTTCAACTTTTAGCAGGTGCTTGCTGGGATCTGGGTATGGAGATGCTCCTGGGAGATGAAATATTAATCCAGATTTAACACACTGAGCCCTAGGGGACACCAGTGGTCTCCAACTAGACTTCATTCCACTCGTCTGGAGGAACTGGGCCTGGCCATTCAGCCAGTTTTTCATCCACCTCACTGCCTGCTCATCCAGCCTGTACATCCACAGCTTGTCTACACAGATGTTGTGGGTACAGAGCCAAAGGCCTTGCTCAAGTCCAGGCAGACAATGCCACTGCTCTCCCCATGTCTGCTGGGCCAGTCTTTCATTGTTAATCACATTGACCAAGCATGACTTGATGGCTACTTCTGATGATTTTCTTGTCCATCACGCACCTGACTTGTGTCCTTTGTAACCTCAGCCTTGTCCATGTCCTTTGCAAGCAGGTCCCCCAGCTCTCTGAGCAATGCTGATCACATCACATGCTCTTCCTTATGTTTCTTGCACACTTATCCAAGTCCATTCTGTTGTCCTTGACATCCCCAACCAGATTCAACACCTCTTAGGCTTTGGCTTTTCTAACTTCAATCCTAGATGCTCAATAATGTTTCTGTATTCATTCCAATTATTCAACCTTATTCCACCTTCTTGTTGTGTTTTAGTTTCTCTAGGATCTCTTTATTCACCCATGCAGACCTCTTGGCATTTTTTGAGATGGAAGTCTTTTGAACTTGCAAAAAGAGCACAAAGAATCTTATCCATCAGAAATATTTATTAGTCTTAGTGTCTCAGGACAATTCTCTTCCAAGACTGGATGTAATTGAATTAAGTGAAGACAAGATTTAAGCCTGTCCAACGTCATATGGTTGCAGGTAAGACCATATCCTAAAACAGGAGCTGAATCATCTCTCTGAAGCCCAGGCTCTCTGTGCATCCCTTCAAGGCTTCATGTTTTGTGATCCAAAATGATTGCTACCAGGCTCTCTGGCAGCCAGGCTCTTTCAGGGATGAAAGACCTAAACTCAGGATGAAATGTATGAGCCAGTATGTGAGTTCTGCCCAAGTCTGTGCAGTTGGCTTGGGGAATTTTCAATACTCTTGGCATGATTAAGTTCATGACAGATGGATGACCTTGGCAGAACATCTGCAAGGTTCTCAAGAGACAATGGCTCATCATGGTCCCAAAATAACTTGCTGAGTCCATCAGGGAGCCCCTGCTTTGAGCATGTGTATGATCATGCAGCAGTGTCGTCTGTGGACCTGCTTGTTTGCCCAGACATCTCAGAGCTGACAAGGAACCACAGGAATGTTATTCCAAGGCAGAAGCCCAATGTTCAACTGCTCAGACAGTTTGAAGCTACTGAATTCTTGTTAATAAGTAATAGTTCAGATTTTATGTAACATGTACCAATCTTCTTGGAAGCATCTGATCTACCTGCTTGCTAAAACTCATTTTCAATAGTGAGAGACTTGCCCATCACCTTCCATACCCAAGACTGTCCCAGAACTGAAACAGGACAGCAATCTCTGTCTAATGAACATGCTGTGCACATCCTAATGATGGAGATTGATGGACCAGCATCCCCTCAGAAGCAGTCAGAGGTCCAACCAAGGCAAAAACCTAATTAAATGTGACCAGAAATGGCTTCATCTACATCACTCCCAGCCCCCTCTTGCCTGAGAAATGGTTTCATTAAGGCAAAGGCCTTTCTGAAGCTGTTTGACAGCCCAGGCGTTAACTCATGGCCTTACATCACTTGTGCTTAACTTCAGCCCAAGAAGGTGCCTCCACACTCCCATTCCAGTAAAGCCCCATCAGCTTGGCCACCCATCCCACACAGCTGCAGCCCCAACTTGGGCCAGCAAAGTGCCTCCCTGAAAGGCCACAGTGTCCTTGTGGCACTGCCCTGTCCCCAGGGGGGTGTGGGAGGAGGTTCTCCACTTCCAGCAGCTCTTTGCTGGCCCAAGGCACTGCTGCTCTGAGTGGGCACTGAGCACATCAGATGTTCACCACCTGCCCTCATCTAGTGAAGACAAACCAGGCCGTCTGAGCCTAGAGGGTGCAGTGATTGCTGAGGCTGGTGCTGTCAGCCTTGTTTCGTGCTGGCTTGCAGATATCCAAGGGAGAGGAGGAGAGACACAAGGAGATATTTCAACACCCCTGTCCTCCATACCAGCCCTGTAGCCACTACCTGGGGCAGGGGAGACTTGCATTGCAATGTCACAGACTAAGTTAACACTCTCCAATTTCCATGTCTGCCTCCTGTGCTCCACAGATCTGCTACTGAGGCAGGCCCATGATTGTCACACTTAAGTACCATCCTGTTATGAAAAGGGAAGTGGTTTCCCATGGTCTGGTCTCTGCACCCTGAAGAAAATACAGACAGAGCCTGCTCCTTTCTTTCTCTCTCACATTCCACCTGCTTCCTCCTGCATCCCTGCCAGCCAGCTGCAAACACCACCAGGGCCCTTTGCATGATCTTCCTCCCTGCACTGCAGATGCAGGATGGAGCCTCTGCGACAGGAATCACTGCCCCAGCACAGCTCTACCTGCGGGATGCTGGAAAGCACCTTGACCTCTTGTCCATCCTTTCACCTCCAGGGATAGAAAGTGTCACGCATTAGAAAAAGAGACACATCAGATTTGCTCTTCTAAATCTTTCATTGCACTCTCTGGTTTCCTGTGACTGCCTGCACAACTGTAGATGGCCAGACATCATCCCTCCTATTGCCACAGTACACCTGTCCCCAGACCTGGGGGAGGGTTGTGATCTGCCCTGTCTCCTTCCACAGCTCATATCCCTATTCAACGACCTGCATTACTGCACAAGATTGTGGGGATTCACCAAAAGTCCTTCCAAGGGACTCAAGCACCACAGGAATCACTCCCTTGGCTGGGTGTGTTCCCCACAGCCCCACGCTGGGGTCACAGCAGCTGCTGCAACCAGCCCAGCCAGCACCAGCCCTGCCAGAGCATCCAGCCCACGGCTCCTGCCAGCACGCGGCTCCACCGGGTGGGTGTTTGCCTCTCTCCTTTGAAAGGAGTTTCCATAGGAACAGGCAGGCCAGCAGCCCGCTGCAGCCTGGTTCTGGTGCATTACCCAGCGTGAAAGCTCACAGCTGCCCAGCATTGTCCAGCAGCTGTTCCCACATCCCCGGACGCTCCCTCGGCTGTGCTGGAGCACTGCGAGGCCACTCAGCTGAGGAGGCCATGGGACTCTGTCACCCACATGCTGGGACCCAGACAGAGCTGGAGATGTGCTTCCTTGCCAGCTCTGTTCCCACTCCTTCACCTGCACCATCTGAGCGCTTCCAAGCAGTGCAATAGGGGCCATGGTAGGAACTTGCCTCCTGTGCTGTTCCCACCCTCCTGCCCTATTCAGGTCCCAGGCAGAACAGCCAGAAATCCTTCACCCCAGTCTGTCCCCACTATGGTCTCAAAAGCATTCCAGATCCCCTGGGTGAGGATGCAGGGACCGTGGCCATGCTCAGCATCCCCTTCTGCTCACAGGGTCAGTCACTGGGACCCATCTGCGTGTGTGGCATCAGCCCAGGGCTGCAGTTGCTCGGTGTGGGGTTGGCAGCACAGTAGCACAATTGGCTGCGCGGGGGGCCTGGATCAGGCTGGATCTGGCCGGAGGAGGAGGCACAGTGCATTTCCCAGACCGGTGCTGCCAACAGAGCTGCTGTTGAGGTCCAGCCAAAACCTAAAGCCGCCGTCCCCAGCTGGGGAAGCTGCGCAGCTCCCCTCCCTCCCCAACACCCGGCTGCAGCTGCCTCTGCCGACAGCGAAGGGCGCTCTCTGAACCCACGGCTGGGGCAGGATGACGAAAGGGCTCAGCTCTCAGTGCCTGTGTGTGTGCCCGCACGTACCTCAGCCCACAAGGGGCTGGAATGCCTTGGTGCAGCAGGGCTCCACAGGCCATTTTTAGGATGGGGTCTCATCCTTCCAGGAGGTTTTTCAGATGGAAGGAACCTCCCTTAGGGAACATTTCCTTCCAAGTCTCTCTTTTCCCTGGAAGCCAGATGTTCTCCTGCAGCTCCTGAAGAGACAAGGTCTGCAAGTCTCTCTCATTGCTTCCTCCTCGTTCAACCAGTTTCCCAGTTCTTTGCTCATGTCACATCCCTGTGATGATGATGGGAGAACCTGGGGAAAGGGGAGACTGTGAGGGCAAGGGATGAGATTTGATGAGGAGGGTAGAGCATGGTGGGACATGCTGGGAAGCGGCAAAGGATGGAGGGCATGGAGGAAGGACAGGGAGCAGGAGAGGAGGAGGAAGGGGCAGGAGAAGGATGCATTTTACAGTTCACTGTTCCTACTAAGCCCTTAAGTAGAGACATGCCGGCCTCGACAGGAGGACACAGAGCTGGAGGTCAGGAACCACCTCCTCCTGCCCCAGTCAGGGGACAGCAGCAGGGAGGCAGTTGGGGAGCCGTGGCTGTTCCAAGCCCCAGCTACCCCAGTTCCATCAGTCCTGGGAGCATCCCATGTGTGGCTGTGCCCCTGTCACATTGCTGGGGCAAGGTCTGAAAGCCTCCAGCCCCCTCAGCTCAGCTTTTCACTCATTGGTGTGAGTTGGGTGCACAGAGGATGGAACAGGATCAGGCCCAAGCCCAGCTTTTCATGGGCTCTGTTTGATCAAAGTCCTGTTGTTTTGGATGATCTGGGTTGCAGCATCACCCAAGACAGGGTGTGATGGGGTGGGAGGTGAAGATACCATGAGCAAACCACGGGGACTGCACTGTGCATGGCCCAGGAGATCCCAGCACTGTGGTTCTGGCAGGTTGAGGGTTGATGGTTTCTCCACATTCAGTCTCAACTTTCTGGAGTTAACCCAGCCACAGCACACAGGTATCTCATCCAGGACAAGTTCCTTTCCTGGTTCAGGAGTCATCTCCAACCTCTGTATGCTGCCGTGGTCTAGGAGGAGAGAAAATCACCTTAAATATCTCTCCATTCAGAGCTGAAGGGCCAGAACAGTCAGGTCTTTCCCCTGACACCCAGAAGTGAATGTAAAAGGGCACTGGGTAACAGTGGGACCACTGCTGTAATGGATGGAGTTTGGAGCTTCAACTCAGCCCCAGAGGTGTTGGAGCAACATCCTTTTGGACATCTATGAAGGGGAAAGGGGACCTTTTCTCTGTTTTTGATTTTGAAGGCATGGCTGCCCTGGCTCATCCTCTGCATGACCACGGCATGGTCTGGGGCCAGAGCAGAGCCCCTCTCCCAACTGGTGCTGGTCACAACAACCCTGCAGGCTGCAGCCTTTGGTCTCCATGAAGCTTCTTTTTGTTCTTGTTGGTTTCAAACCAAAGTAGCAGCTGGGAACAGGCGTGTGGACAGGCTCATGTGGGGACCTTTAGTAGCATTCCCTTGGCAGGGGCACCAGGGCAGTTTCTCTCCTGCTCACACACCTCCTGGGGCAGAATGTGACAGAGGAGCCAGTGCTGGTGCCCCAAAGCAGAGAAACAGCTGAAGGACCGAACAAGAGGGGAGTTTTGCACCTTGTTCCTTGAATAGCTTCTGTAGAAAAACTGGTCAAAAGTTATGCACCAAAGGGAAGTTTTCAAGACACAATCAGATTCCCACCAGAATTCCCACCTTTTCATTAAAACATCTGCTTTCAGAGAAAGTTGTCAATGCTTCATCTCAAATAAAGAAAAAGTAGTTAATTCAAAAACATCTCCCAGCAAAGGGAAAGCTGGATTGACCCTGCCATGAAGAGTGCAAACCCAAAACACCTGCAAGGTCAACATCTCCATGTCAATGGAAAGACTCTGCCCTTGCCAATACATAGTTAGATTGTATTTTTTTTGCCAAATAATTCGAATATTCCATAGAAATAAATGTCCTGAATGTAATCACATGCCACTGGCTGCCACTGTTGGCAGCAGTAAGAGAGATTTGCAACCAGAGGTGTTCTGTTAGTTGTTCTTATACAAAACCACTCTGGAAGAGTCTTTTCAGACACAGAAGCATTAAAATAAGTAAGACCAGGGGCATCCAGGGAGAGCAGCTCACTCAGCATCCCAGCCCATCCACAGCACAAGACATTTTGCCTTAACCCCTCCACCCCAGGCTCCAACTTCTCTGTCCCTCAGCTCAGCCAAAGCTGAGGAACTACAGGTAACTCATTAATGTGGCACGGCCCCAAAGCCTGGCAGGGAGCCAGAGCATAAAAGCAAGACCCTGTGACATGAACGAGAAGGATAATCCTGGCCAGCTGCACCTGGGGCTTGAAAGGGACCTGGAGATGCTGGTCCAGATGACATCCCCAGCAGCTGCTCCAGCAACGCCAGGTTGGGTGCCTGGAGATGTGGTTTGCATGGAGTTATTGTTCCATGGGAAACTGGCTGTCTTCCTGCTCTTCATCTGTCAGCAGGATTTCCAGAGAATATGGTCTCAAATATGAAGTGAATGTGGCAGGCTGGGCTGGAGCCCTTTGCTAGAAAACCTGGACGTCAGAGTGTGTCCAGTTTAATCCCAGAGTCTGTGAGAATCAGTGTAAAGTAGCATATCAAGTGAACTTTTCACTCTGTGGCAGGAGGGATTACCACATCCCCTTTGTTTGTTGTGCACTCACAGCCGAAAACACTTTAACCCTTTCCTGCAGCCCTGTGGCACTAAGTACCCATGAAAATTCCTGGGAAAACTGCAGCTGTTCCACTCTCCGCTGGCTGGGGGGAGATGGGTACACTTGTTTGCCGTGAGCCATCATTCCTGGGCTCCCTCTTGGCCAGGAAAATGGGTCCTGCTTTCAAATGCATCCCCACCAAGCTCCTCGGGAAGGGTTTGCAGCAGGTTATGCAGCACCAGCTGCTCGAGACTCCTCAGAGCCCTGCCCTGACAAAACCTTGGAGGAGGCTCCACTGGTTCCACATAAAAGTGAGTTTAGCAGCTACAGAGCAGCAGTTTCAGGTCTTTCAGCACCCACAGAGCCAACAGTCCGTCATCTTTTACAGCCCCACATTAGCACAGTTCCAATGAGGGAAAAAAAAAAAACCCACAGGAAAATCCTGCCAAAATATTAAAGTGAGATCATTTCTATTAGAAACTGTTCCCTGTGGGGAGGCAAATTTTGATGTGAAGCAAATCATAAAAGTTCTTTTGCTTCAAAATGAATGAAAATTTAAATGCTGGCACTGCAAAGTTTATTTCTGATAAATCACCGATTTCATTCTTCTCTACTTCTCCATTTGAAATGTCTCAAAATTTCAGCAGTGTTGGGTAAGTCGCCAGATGACCAGGTGTCATAGTTTTAATGTTCTTTTTTCTACTTGATACCTTTCCTGCAGTTGGAGAAAAAGAAGGGAAAATAAAACAGCAGAAGGGAAAATAAAAGGCAGAGAAGCCAAACTCCAGGACATGAGTTATCTCAGTGCCCTCAGCAGCAAACTGAGAGGAAAGAGGGGAAACTTTCCATTTCCACTTTTAGAAGAAAGGCTTTGAAATGCAAACTGAAAAGCTGAGTTTGAAACACAACTGGACTTCCCACCTCACCTCCAATTTCCCACCTACTACTGGAGACAAAAAATAACTTTTTATGGAAAATAAGCATCAAAATAGAACTTTCTTGGTGGTGAACCTTCTCCTTCAGGAATTTGGTGGTGTTACCTCTGCAGCAGCTTCTCATCAGTCTTGAGCTCACTGAGTTGGGCCCATTTGCTCCTCAAGATGCAATTTCTACTCTCCCCATTCTACACTGACCAGCAGCTCCAGTCCCCACCACAAACCCTCTTGGTCACAGCAAGTGCTGCCTCCAACTCTCTCCTTTAGAGATGTCTACAGGAAAGCATCCGGGCAGCCCTACACTTTACTGAAAAAAAAAAAAAAAAGGATTCTTTAAGGCTGGTTTAGGAGTTTCCTGAGGACTATTTTAGTTATTTCATATGTTTGCAGCCACATCATGGTGTTCATGTTGAGCACGACAGGTGGGCAGAGCAATGTGTTCAGGCCATCCAGCCCAGCCCAGCTCTCCAGACAGACAGTGCATGTCCCTGAAGGGCAGTTCAAACCACCTCCATAGGGCACCTGCTGCTCCATGGAGCTCATCTCCTCCTCAACTGGTGTAACCCAGGTCCCAGGGTGGGTGGGTCATTTTTCTGATTAAGGAGACAAGAGGGAACTAAGACACCAAGTCAGGCTGTGACAGAGGATGGAGAGCCGGTGAGGCAGCCCCAGGAGGACATGCAGCTGTGGCATCTGAGACTTGGCACCAGCACTCTGCAAACTCAGCTGATTCTGGGAGTTTCTGACCCTTCCAAGGATGACCATTGCTCTCCTCTGCCCCAGCCCAAGCACTCGCTGACTGGGCTCTAGAGGTTGACTTCCTTTTTGTGGGGCATGAGTATCCCTTCCCATGTGCCTGTGTTGAGAGAAGTGGTCCAGGTTGTGCTGCTGCCCTTCAATGGGCATCAGCCTCACCCTGTTTGGGACTGGCAGTCACACTTTGCAGGTTTTGCACTCCTGGGGCTGCCACAATGGAGAGATCAGGTGGGAAGGTGAGCAAAGGGACACAACCATAACTGCAAGCTTCCCTCACAGGGTGAGAGCTTAGCCAAGGCCTCTGCTGTCCATCCTCAGACCTCAGGGAGAGGGTCACCAGGGCCATCCCCAAAGGGATGTGGAGATGCAGCAGTAAAGCCAAGCTGGGCCATCTCACAGTGCCACAATTTTCCTGTCACTGAGACATCAACATTCAGAGAATTTGTTGTAAAAAATATATCAGACTGGACCCATGGTGTGCATAAAATGAGGAACAGCCTGGCTTCCACCATGCTGGAGGGTCCCCAAATCCCTTAGTGGATTGTTGCTGTGGTTAATCCCCTGTGTGATAACATCTCCTCATTTTGCTGAGTTCAATTTCAAGTTTCACGGTCTTGTTAGAGGCTTTCTTTTTTCTTTTATTCTTCTTTTTCATTTTTTTCTCTACAGGTTTACAGAATTATCCCCCAGCAGGAATCTCTTCCCCTCAGAGTGTGACACAAATTTCAGAGACAGTTTCCTAAACAGCTCTGGCTGCAAAGCGGGTCCTGGTGTTGCTTGGTGGCCTCCTTTTGGGAGGTGGCAGTGGCACTGCTGGCACCCACAGTGCTCCTGTGGGCAGAACATGCCAAAAGCAGCAGCCATCTCTTCTTCAGTTCTCTCCTTGGATCCCTGGGGCTACTGAACCCATCTCAGGCTCCTCATCCATCAACACTTGCTGTTGGCCCAAAGGCACAACCTGCCATCCATCCATCCCTCCTGTGTCAATGCTCATTTAGTCCATTTGCCTCTGGAAAAGATTCATGGGAAATTCTTTTACCTCTCACTGTTTCAGTAGTTCTGGTTGGTGGGCAACTCGGTCATTTTTAGCAGGGTCCCAATTCTCTTTCACTGATTTCTCTCCTCCTCTGCTGGAGAAGAGTATATTTTGTTTGCACAGGCAAAAGCTGTTGGTTAATAGCAGCAGGCACAGGAGTAGGATCCTCTGTGGATCCATCCTGAGCTAGCAGCAGGTCATTCCTCATGTCCCTGCCCACTCAGAGGACACTTTTCACAGCCCTGTGATTCGGTCTTTCAACAAAATCAACTATTACTTTTTTTCTACTCCACATTTTTCTACTTCCCTTATACTAAGGGTGACCCTCTGGGTCTTCACTGGGTCTTCATCCTGTCTGGATGACAAGGCACTGGATATCAGACATGGATGGAGCTCATGGGACACTAAATCCATCCATCCTCATCTCCTCATTAGCTGGGACCAGTCATGGCCAGGCACTGGAGCTGCTGCCTCACTCAAGTGACCCCAAATGTTTCCGGAGATGCCCAAGCCCACTGCTCCCAGTGACCCCAGAGGTTCTAAAAGGTGTGACAGACAACAACTGTGCTCACAGATCTGTTGGATGAGGCAGATGGTGGCATCTGAGACATTTCCTTCAAAGGCTTCTTTGCCCTGAGATAATACCAAGCCCAAATGGATCCTTGCATGTGGTACCTGCCAGGCTGTGACAAAACTCCTTTTAATAAAAGGTTTGAACTTCCTAGGTTGACTCTAAAGCATCACTCCCATGGGGACCAGCGTGGCCAACACTCTCCACCAGGAACCATGACAGAGTGGCCTCAGAGAAATAGCCTGAGCCCACAGGGTGCAGCATGACCAGGCTCTCCATGCAGAGCTGAGACAGAATTTGGTGCAGAGCATGGGAGGAGGGTTATGAGACTGTGATGGGCAGACTCTGAGCCCACATGAATTTAAGTGAATGAGGTGTGCATGCATGGGGACAGATGCAGACATGCCCAGAGGGGTGTGTACGATAAAGAACATGTGTGAGAAGTGCATCAGTGGGCTGTACATAAAGCATAGGGCCACAGGGACAGATGAGTAAGAAGTGAATTTGGGTGGGCTTGTGTGGGGCATTGGATATGCCCTAGGACATAGGGAGGTGTGATGTGCATGGACATGTGTCCAGGAGAGACAAAGATGGTGCAAGCTCATCAGGAAGGAACATGAACACACAGAGGAGAGAGCTGAGGATGGCAGCACACCGTGAGGGCAAGGGGGAAGAAGAGGATGCCGCACACAGATAGTGCTCAGAGACACTGTGGATTACTGCTGCTAATACCTCTGGTAAGAACAGCAGTCTGCTGGCTGGGAGCAGGAGCTGAAAGCTGAGCCCCTTGTTATAGTTCCCTGTTCCCGCCTGCACTAATCCCTTTGAGCCCCAGGAAAAAACTGCAGAGAAATCAAACAGGCTGTTCATGCCGCCCCAGCATCCCTGGGATTAATTAATTTGGGATTTGTAGGGAGTCACAAGGTCACACTCCCCCCACTGGCAGGGCTGGGCTCTGAATTTCCCCATCAGCCACGAACTGGAGCAGGTCCCTCAAACAGCCACTCTGGGAAGGTGCTGGGCACTGGGCAGGGGGCTGGTTCGGAGTGCCAGGGCATGGAAAGGTACCAGGGTCAGGGCACTGACAAGCAAGAAGTGTGTCCACATCCCAGGGATCAACCCCCAGCTAGAGGCAAGCCCTTGGACGGGATCCTGCCTTCTCCTGGTCTCATTGTCGGCACACAGGGCCTCCTGATCGGGCCAGCACCGAAGCAGAAACACACCAAAGAAGGACAGAGTCTCCAAAGAGATTGTTTCAGCCCAGGTGTGACACTCACCATCCTACGGGACAAGAGGATGGGGCAGCAGAGGTTGAAGTCCAGATAAGATGAGCTGTTTGCCCTGCTCATCCATTCCAAGCAGGGAACTCTGCCTTTTGAAGACACTGCCACAGATGCCAGATCCCCACTTCTCACCATTAGTGGTTACTTAAATGATTCAGAAATTTGTTTTCAGGGAGCAATTGAGCTTAGGGCATGAGTTTTGTGAGTGTTTGCCTAGGAAAGGCATTCTCAAGAGAGCAGGTTGGCACAAACACATTTAAAACTGTAATTGAATATTTGTGGTCAATTGTCTGGGTGGTATCTGCCCAGCATTCACAAGGAGAGTTCATTCATTTCCACCCAAAGGCATTTTGGGATCCAGGACCAGCATTTGCCCCAGCTGTGTTGATGTGCTTAAGGTCTGGGTGCTTCGCAGCTTCTCAGTAGCAGGAAGGCACAGAAGTACCAGCACTGAGCCCAGGGCCATAAAGGAACCAAGAAGGAAGGAAAAAGTGATTTCTAGTACCTGCAAAGAGAATTGGGAAACCTGGAAGCTTTCTTTGTGCCAGGATGGAAGGAGTCATTAATTCAGCCCAATGTCTCCTAACACTCAAATGAAGAGCAAGAAAGAGCCTCATGAAGAGGGTCCAGTATCTACACCTGGTCCTTATCCCTAGTGAAGTGCTCCTCACCACACCTGAATCCCTTTTCAGACACTTGGAAATCAAAGTCCAAGATCCCAGCTGGCCTCCCACCAGCCTGCTCCAGGAAATTCCTCCTGAAGCTTTCAAGATCTTAAAGCAAATGTGCTGCCTGAGCGCTGACTGGGGCTGCCAGGATGAGCTTATGAGCAGATGAACCTTATCTCTCCAAATTAGATGTCCAACCTTGCAATCACCATCCCTCTGGCTCCTGGGTCTGTGTCTACTTCTGTCCCATCTCTGCTCCAAGTCTCCGTTAAGCAGCTCAAACCTCATTAACAGCCCAGCATGGGCAGCCTGAAGCTGGCTGTGTGGACAGGGTGACAAGTCTCTGCCCAGCTCCAAGGAGTTTGAAGTCAGAGATGGCCGTGATGGCAGGGGAAAGCCCTCATCAAACGATGACACAGTGCCCCATTGATGACATCCTGGTCCCTGACCTTCAGTCCCCAGAGTCATCCCAAAGTGAAAGAGTGCTGTACTGTGGGATTGGAACAGTTAGCCAAGACAGCAACTGTCCACAGTCTGTATGGAGTGACCACCTCAGGAAACAGAGACAGATCAGCCTCCCCCCAGATGACTGTGCCTGCTTTGATGCAAAACCAGAGATTCTGCTTTCCAGTGGTCCCAAAGGTTTGTCTTCTCTGTTAATCTGGCTGAGCTGGAGGCCAAGCTGAGAACACTGAGGCCGCTGAAGGGATGTCCCTCACAACCCGGTGGAGGGGGTGATATGTAAAGCCCTTTCCTTTTCCTTAGCAGGGGCAGCTCCTATGGGGACTGCCTGCCTGGAGGCAAACAACACCCCAAGGGCAGATGGATGGACAAGCAGCAGCTCCCAACAAAACCCAGAGCTCGGTGAGCCACTCATTCAGTCCTTAGCTCAGTATCAGCATGTGAACATGAGACACTCCACACCCAGTACCAGATAACATGATTAACCATTTGTGCAAATTGCTCATGTGAAATAGACAGGGGTTCAGACCCAGAATGTTTGCAAGTAACTCCATCTTAGTGACTTCTTTGGGGTAATGGGGAAACACAGAGATTTGAAGTAACAAAATATTCATTTCTCCAAGGTGCAAGGCTCCCTGTGCTGGCCAGCTCTGGGACAAGCACAGCCTCGTGCTGCCAGTTCACACCTCTGATCAGAACGCAGTATGTTCCTCCAGGCCTTTTCTAGTTCTCCTCCATCCTCTCTGAAACTGAAAAATCTGCACCACATGCAACAACAGTGGATTTTCTGGAGGACTGGAATACATCCCATTTATTGTACCATTTGTTGCAGAGTATTATCAACCTGGTCATTCAAAACAGAATCCATCCTGAGCTTGCCAGGCCAGGTGTTAAGGGTATGTTTTATGAACACAGTATCTAAAGGTGAGGCCTGGAGCCTGGTGGAGTCACAAACTGTGTCACCAGCAGGAACATTGCCCACTGCTCCCAACTAGATGGAAGTCTGGGCTTACGAGGGCTGTGCATTGAACATGCACAAATAATTCTGGGGAGGATGACTGGGGGTCATGAGCACAGAGCTGGGTCTTTTCTCTTGGAAAGCAGCAGCACTGGAAGGGTCTCTGGCAATTGTGGAAACAACTTGAGATGAGTGTAAGCTCGAAGAACAAAAGAGAGTTTAGCTGGCAAAAAGTCTGTAGGGCTTTAGCAGAGGGATGGTGGACAGAGGGGAAGCAGCCTGTCTCCAAGCATGGTGGGACAAAGCCCATCACTGCCATATGGGCACAGATCTGGAGTTGGCACTTCAAACCAGCTGCTGATAACAAGGGTGAGATGCAGGAGAGCACCCAGGCATGAGTCAAGGTCTAGAAAAGCTGCCTCTGAGCGAGAGGCAGCAGCAGCTTCAGGTAGTTGGAGAGATGCTCAAGGCTCAGCCCACACACCTGCAAAGAAGTGTTTGAGAACAGGTGGGTTTGGGTTGTGCAGAGAACAGATGGTGAAATGCAGCAGACACACTTGGCTTTTGAGCAGGGAAAGGAATACAGTGTGGGAATGACTGACTCAGTGCATCACTGCTTCCCTGGTCTCAAGGCTGCCCATCCCACCTTCAAAGTCCTGTCCTGGGTCTGGCCATAGGGCTGAGCTTGGGGTGGGGAGTGCACCACCACAATCTGGCAACTAGTGCCTGGCAGAAAAGGAGACCAGAGCATCAGAGCTGTCCCTCTGTACTACCCTCTCCACTTTGCAGAGTGCAGGGAACAGAGAGCTCAAGGATGTGTGCAAGGCACACACTCACTTTTTTTCAAAGATAGATAAAGAACAGGGTCAGGATTAATGCAGCTGCTGCTCCCAGGCCAACTGCACTGCATGCTTGTCTGCTGGAGTAGAGCAGGGTGAAGCTCTCAAGCCTGCCCACCTTTGTCGGGCAGCTGATCCAGAGGCTTGTCTGTGGCCTCCTGGACCACCCTGATTGTGTGTCTTCTCCAGCTCCTGCCTTTCAGCTGAGTGTGTCTCCAATGACTGGGTTTGAGTGTCTGGAAGCCCTCCTGGTATGGCAGGGTCTGGAGATGATATTCTGACCCTGCAGCCATTTCCCTGACACTTATCAAGCAGGTTTCACAGAGGCCAGTGCTGCCTGCCAGGGTTTGCCAAGGAAGGAATCGATGGGGCAACAGCACTGCCAGAGCTCAAAGAGGCATCCATCCTCCCAAGCATCCTTCCTCCCCACCATGGGACCCCAACACTTGAGCCACTGGGCTGAATTCTGAATTCATGCCTGAATTCTTCCAGAGGTTCTCTGAGTATCACACCAGGCAGGTTCCCTCACTTCCCCGTGTGCCTCCCCTACCCTGCTCCACATCCTGCCCCAGCAGCACACAGGACCACACAAGGGCCACAGGGATGGCTCTGCACCCAGCCTTGGGCTCAGCAAGATGGGAAACAAATAACATCAGAATACAACAACTGAGGGAGTGATGGCGCAGAAAGAAAAGCTGAGGGCACTGATCCTGCCCTCTTGTCACAATCAGTGACACATGATGTGGGTCAGCACAAATCACACAAACAGAAATGCATAGCCCAGCTGTGTTTCAGACATTTCCCAGCTGACAGACGGTGGATGTTGGATGAATTTGGCCCCCATAGCCTTATCTGCTTGATTTTTGGAGTCTCTACTGCACTTGGCCTTCACCGACCCTGTAGGACAGTGAGTGTCACTGTTTAGTGACACAACGTAAGAAGACCCTTCCTTTAGCTGGGTTCACACCTCCTGGCACCTCCCCTTGGCAAATTGGCTTCTCCACCCATTCTAATTTAGCAAATTACATTCTTTCTCATCCTGTGACAAAAATAATACCTTCTAGTGATGGAGCCTGTCAGGAGCTTTTGGAAAATCAAGGACAGTTTTCCAAGTGATTCTCATGGATTTACACACACGTTTCTTCCTTCAGCTCACTGCCCTGAGAGGCACCACCTCTGCAGCAAGAAGTCATCATAATCTTTTTCCAGGTAAACATGTACATGCCTATTTATTTAAGTTTTTATTATAATATTGATAATTTGCTCGGTGCAGAAGTCAGATTCACTGACCTTTTGTTTCCTAGGTCATTCTTTCACAAAACAGGTATCATATTTACCTTTCTTCTGGGGCAGGAATTTAGATAGTAGGGCCCACTGAATACCTGCTTTGGCTCCAGCCATGGTGAGTTCTGTATTCCCTGGTGACTTTCTGTCCACTTTATCACCTTATTTTGCAACTTTCCAGCCAGCTCTTTTTCCCCAGAGCAATGCTATGAATTCCAGAGACAGGCAGGTCTTTCCCACCCAGCTGAGCTCAGGGGTGGCACAGGGCATCACCTGCCCAGCCAACACCACTTCTGGGACATCTCCCACCCTCCCTTGAGGAAGGATCCCCGTCATGTCCTTGGATCTACTCTGGGACCAGGTGCCATCCCCAGGGTGGGGCAGGCCCCTACCTACTTTAGAGGGGCAGGATAAACTTCAGCAGAGAACAGGGACAATTTCCAGGTGAAGGTTTCAGCACTTTCCCCACCAGCGGCTCCAGAGGCTGGTTGTTCATACACCTGCTCACCCCATCCCATTGTGCAACCCCCAGCTTTCCACGTCTCTGCTGCCTGTGACACTTCAGGGGGGCAAGGCAAGAGCACAGCTCTGCATATGCCTGATGCTACAGACAGTCTGAGTGTGCAAGGTGTGGATGTCATCCATCATTTATAGATTCTGTAACTCCTCAGGGATTCAGGCAGGGAATTATCCAGGTGCAGCCCTTGCTCACCCCTTTCCATGGATATTACCTGAGTTTCTCCCATACCAGGAGCAATGTTAGCCTGCAGAAAGCATTTCCCATCCTTCCCCATGGGCAGGGGTTTAGCACTGGCCCACTGGCTCCCTAGGAGTAGGGCAGGTGAAGCCAAATACTTCTGCTAATCCCAGCTCCGAAGAGCTGCTCTCAGGTTACTGGCAATGTGAATAGGATCTATGTTCCAGGGTGATCAGACTTCCTGGAATTTCTGCAGGACCAGTTATCTGTTCCTGTAACCATCTGCAGCTGAATGTGCTGGGATGGCACAACTCCAAAATGCCCCCATCTCCTCAGAGCAGAGCCTGAAGCCTTTGGGTGAAGCCTGGCTGGCAGGAAAATTACCCTGCACATGGGTCTCCCGATGGAACAGCCCAGAGCACCTCAGAAACCTGATCCCTGCAGCCTCTCATGGCCCAGGCAGGAAGAGACAAAGAGCCCTCGACCACTGGACGTGCCGAGTGTGACTCCGTAACTTGTATCCAGCCACAACCTGACACTGCCCGTGTGAATTCATTTGGGGTTGACTCAGCTCCCCACCATCACCGAGAGCTTGCAGCACTTCTGAAATGTCCTCAAGCTGTCCTGTCCCTGGAGGAGCGTCTCACATGAAGAGGAATCCTCACGTTCCAGCCTGCTACTCTCCTAGAAGGATAATATCCTTCCTTTGGGATATTATGAGGTCTGCAGGGCTGGGCTGATCGTGGCAGCTTGTCCCTTGCTGAAGCAAATGCAACTGCAGGGAAGAAACAGCTCAAGTCATGTGAATCCAGGCAGTGAATTTTTCTCCACACCCCTCACACAAGATGCTGCAGGATCTTACGCAGTGCAGACCACAGCGTTTTCTCCCCATCACTACCTGTGCTGGCTTTAAGGCTGGCAGGCATCACTTCAGGACTGGGGCCCACTCAGGCTGACGTGCACGCTGCCCACAGGCTCCCCTGCTCTCAGTCCTCTGAGTACCTTCCTGTCCCATGGCCATCCACATCACAGCAGCAGAGGAGAGCAGAGGTGCCGTGTGTCACCGCTGGAGACCAGCAGGTGCAGCACTGACAGCTCAGTGACACCCTGGCATCCACATGAAAAATACTCCTGTGTCCAGCCTTAGGCCTGACTGAAACAGCAGCTCACAGGCAGGGGGATGGAGCTGAGCAGTCCTGGTTCACAGGGTGATCTCATCCCTGCTCCCCACTGCTGTCACTGGCTGGTATGACGGGGAGCACAGCATTGCTGATCTCAACCTGGGGACACGCTCTGTGTCCTTTCTGCCATCCATCACTTCCAAGAGGGCCCTAGTGCTGCTCTATGCCCTGTCTGGATCACAGTCTCATAGTTGCTTCCCTGCTAGGGACTTTGCTTGCCCATGAATTTGCCTCTCTGTTTTCCAGCCTGAGATGTTGCAGGCAGGAAGAGCTGCCAAGGAACCATGAAGAAAATATCCTCTTTGCCCCATTTCCCACCATCCTGCAATCCTGACACTGTACTTACCCAGCCTTTGCAGCCATCACACACATGGTGACATGGATCCCTATGGACACTTCTGAGTATCCATGGATCAGCCTGAGTAGTTGCCTGACAACACGCCCCAATAACCAGCCTGTCCTCTCATGGCAAATGCTGCCCAGGGCTTCACACATCCATAGACAGAAATTAACCAGATGAAAAATGACAGAAAAGTCCATGGATAGAGCATCACTTTGATTTGTGCTTTGCAAAGCTTTGCAGTGGAGAAAACACTTCTGTGTGGGAGAAGATGTGTCTGGCAATAACAGCCTCAGCAGCATGAGACATAAATCTGATGGCAGAGCATCCTTAGCCAGACTCTGCCTGCTGCTCCCAGGGCAAAACCTCGCAGAAAGAGCTGGAAACAGCTTATCAGATCTTCCCAAGAAGAAAAGACAAGGTCCAACTTCACTACCAGAAAGCCCAAATCCTGGTGTCACTCTAGATCCTCGATCACCTCAGTGTCTGGGTGGGTTTCTAGGAGAGATCCATCCTCGCCACTGCAATCCGGTTCCTGGGGAGTTGTCTGTGTCCTGAGGAATGTGGCTCCTGAACTGAACTCCAAAGGCTTTTTCAAGCTTTTCAATCCCAAACACTGGGGCTGAAAGGGGTGAGTGCCCCCTGAGGAGGGGAGACAGTGGGGTGGGATTAGAGCTGGCACTAACGCCCAGCGGCGTCTGAGCAGCGCAGGGAGAGGTCAGGATTAGGCAAAATCCTTTCAGACCAAAGGGGAGTTAAGCAGCTCTCTCTCTGCACACACAGAGGGGGCACCCCCAAACCTCTCCCCTGCAAAAGGCCGTGCTGGGGGCAGAAGGCAAGGGGCAGCCTTTGTCTCTTTGATGAAAAGCAGAGGGCAATTAGGTGATGGACGTGCTGCCCAGGGAGCAACGCTCCCATCCTCCACAGGGATCTCTCCCTCTTTCTCAGCTTTCTTTCATCCTTTACCCCAGCCTCTAAATCCATCTGCACTAGGCCATTAATTGAATTAGTCCAGCACCTTTCACTGGGAACAATTTAAGATGATTTCAATACAGTGATTGCTTTTTACAGCCCTGTGTGGGTTTGACAGGGCTAAGTTTAACAGAGGGAAGTTTATCCCGGGTGCCTCTTACACCTGAAATAGAGCAGGTGCTCTTAAAAACCCCTCCTCTGGAGTCCTGCAACAGCCTGGAATCACAGCTTCATAAAAAACACATCCATTTCAGGACTTGGTGAGAAGACAGAGCTTGAAGACAAGAATCCCAAGGGACAACTCAGAGCCTCCAGCCTCTGCAGCCCTGAGGATTGCTGGTGGTTGCAACACTGAACATCACTACAGGTCACTTGGACACAACTTTGGACAACACAGCCACAACACCCCTCTCAAGATCCAAAGACATGATTAGCCAGGCCCCATAGTGGGTAATACAGTCCCTGTGGGGTTGGGAAGGTGCTGCTGCTGTCCCCATCCTTTTGCACTTCTGTGATAGTTCCCCCACCTCTCAGACACGCAGGCACCAACCAATGCCAGGTCTCTTCTGCTTAGCAAACTCCTCTTCTTCGACTTTGACACATTCTCGTGGGATGCTCTGGAAGTGCCTCTGTTAATGCCTCACATTTTTAAGTGAAATTAGTTTCCAGCAGGATAAATCTCACTGGAAGGATGCTTGCAGGTGCTTTGGGGAAGAATTTCTCGTGCATACATGTGGTGCAGCACAAGGGAGGGAGGTCAAGGGCCTGCCTCATCTCCTGTGTAGGTGCTGCCTGCCAGGCAGGATGGGGAATTCCTGCCTCTTACTCCCTGGAGGGCCTGTCATCAGCAAATAGAGATGGATTTCAAACCAGACAGGCCCACACACTGCAACTGCACACGAGACTTCTGTGTTTTTGCTGGCTCGCGATTTCAGGGGATGCTGCAGAGGCCCTGAGATAGGTGTGTGAGTGGTCCCTGCCAGGGTGGCTGGTGAGGAGGTGGGCTGTGAGCAAGGCTGTCTGGATGGGTTTGCATGCAGATCTCAGCTCTCCCAGGCCCATCTGCTCGAAGACAAGCCTGAGGAGACAAGTTCTAAATCCCAAATATCGCCACCCTGACCAGCTGCTGCCCACAGGGGATTTATGCAGTAGCTTTATCAAAGGAAAGATGGCATCAAACCAGCCTCACACTGCCCCCTCCTCCCTTCTGTTTCCCGTGTTCCTTGCCAGGTACCACTTAATAACAAATGCTCAACAACCTGGGGTTCATGCACAGAGTGCAAGTGAGCAGCCTTGCTCTGCTTATCCCAATCTCTGCTCTAATTTGGGCAAGGACAGGAGCTCTCTCACTGCCTCAGGATGGCCACAGACCCACCCCGTTCCCAGGTCAGCTCTGAGGGGCCAGGAGACCTGCAGGGCAAAGGAAGATGCTCCAAATGGCTCAAGAGAAGCAGTCTGGTCTGTAGCTGGAGACTTCACCACCGGTGCTGCTGCACCCATCCTCTGAGCTCGTTATCTGGAAGCATCAAGGATATTTTTAACAAGAGGAGAGCAAGGAGCAGGTAGACAGAACTGTGCAATTAATCATCTCTTTCACAGGCTGAAAATGTCACTTTCTTTATCCAAGCCCAGAACTGTTTGTTACGAAACTCTGCCAAGTCTGCTCAGGCTCAGCTACATGGTCCCAATATCCTGCACCCATCCCTGTGTCCCAGGGAGGGTCAGGGACAGAAGGTGGGTGGCTCTAAGAGGATTTGGAAGCACCTGCAAGTGTTACCATACAAGTGCTATAATAGGGAGCAACACATGGGTCATTTGCACTACAGATGGAGAAGATCCCCCCACCCCAATCCTTCCTTTTCTCTTGCATGAGAACCAAGAGACGGTAGATCCTGGAGAAAATGGAAGGCAGATTTCAAGGGATTTCACTGTCATCATTCCAAAGCATTACCTTCGCATTTCCTCTGCCAGCCAGGTGACATCTTTGGCATCTCACCCTACTCCTCCCAGCACCTTGGCCAATGATGAGTTTGGCTGGAGACTGAAGGAAATGCGAGGCAGCCAGACATTGGACAACACGTGCAGGGGTGGAAGTACAGCTGACGCACCTGAAAAACCAAACATGACTTGAGCAGTCTGCTGTGGTATAAACTCACAGGCAGAAAAAAGAGGCCACATTTGTTATTGCTGAGTTATTCACAGGAAGGTTATGGAATCTCTAAGTTCTCCTTTTTATATAAAATCACAGCAGAGTTCTGTTCCCCATTGTCCCGTGCACGTTCACTGGGGAATCTCACCTGTGTGAGCATTGCACTGAATAGACTCAGCCTCATTTCTGTATTGGACAGAGTAGGAAGATTTGTGTCTCCTGATGTTCCTAAAGTACTTTTTCCAATCCCCACTGTGGGAAAAGCAAAAATCCTGGTCTCTTTCTTTTAGGTGCTGGAAATGGACTTAGTCAGTGTAAGGTAAAAACTCTTATTACCTAGAAACTCCCCCAGAATCTCCCAGGGAACAAATGACAAACTCAGGAGGTGAACTAAGCCATAGGACACTCCTGTCTCATACCTGAGCTCCAGCCCACCTTCCCTCATCTGTAATCTCTCAGTTAATGTCCACCTGAGCAATTACAGATGTTCTGGGTGAACTGCAGGTTGTGCCTCTACCTGCACACCTTGTATTTGCAAGGCAAAGTGTACAAGTGAAGATACTCAGAAAGAAGCAATTTGCAAATAATTTTACACAATGAATTATAGAAATGAATAAAAATTAGGAGGTCTCTCATCCAACTGCCCCCTCGACACCAATTCTAACTTTGAATTTAGATCTGATTGCTCAGGGCTAAACTTTATGTAGTGGAGTTTTGAAAGCCTCCAAAGATGGAGAAGCTTTTTGACCACAGTCTCTCAGGCTCTCTGTCCAGTGCTTGACCACTTCCAAGAGGAAGAAAGTTTCCCTTACATCCCATCAGAATTTCTCTCAGTTCAACATGTTCCCATTGCCATCATCCTTTTCCTGTGTACCTAAGATGGCTTTTCTTCTGTACAGGTGTCTTTATATAGTGGCACAGGGAGTTTGATCCTCACCAGGCTCCTCCTTTCCATGTGCAGGAAACCCGCTTCCTTCCACTTCTGCTCAGACATCACATCCTCCAGTCCCCAAATACATCTGTGTCCCCCACCTCAGTTTGCAGACCTCTTTCTTCTGTTGAAGACCCAAAAATAGGTGACAGAATCCTGATTTGTCATTTACAGCTTCCTGTTGCATAAGTCTAATCCATTTGAGGATCTGTATTTGCCCCAAACCTCATGAATCTCCTGCCAGCCTCCCAAACAGGGACAGCGGGGTGCAGGCAGCAGGGTGGACAGGGTGCAGGCAGCAGGGAGGGCAAGGTGCAGGCAGCAGGGAGGGCAGGGTGCAGGCAGCAGGGATAGGGGGCAGGGTGCAGGCAGGCGGGACTCACAGCTGGGCCGCCACAGCTGAGAACTGTCACGCAGCTGACTGCCAGGGTGGGCTGGCTGGTCCCTCTGGCAAGGACATCAAGGGTGGAGGGTGGGAGGAGGATAATAGTCCTTTTTGGGCTGAGCAGGAAGGATCTTTCAGAGAAGAGAGGCTGAGCAGAGAGGAAGAGGAAGGATTTTCAGGGAGAAAACCTTCATGGAGCAGCAGAAGATTCATTACAGTGCAAGGGGAATCTGAGCTCTTCCCCAGCAGCCTGGGCAAACACAGGACACTCTGTGCACGTGGACAGGCCTCGGGACAGGGCCACACAAGGCACTGAAACACTTTCGTGCCGTGCCAACATATTGTGCAGGGGAGAGGACCCCAAAGAGCCTGGGGCTGGCCAGGGCTAAGGCTCTGCAAATAACCTCAGAAACCAAGGAGGCAGCCAAAACCTGTCGTGCAATCGCAGATAAACACATAATCTGCTCAGGTTTCAGTGGGTGGAAACCACAAACCACCAGCAGACAGGAGAGAAGAGAAACAAGTCAAAGGGAGAAAGAAAAATCCACCAGGAGAGATGAAGGCAAGTCAGTAAATCCCAGGGGCACCTGCTCTTCTCGTGACCCCTCTCCCCATCTTCCCAACCTGAGAAACTGCATCCTTGCAAATTTTTCAAGAAGGAGCTCAGAAACTGGTCGTATGAAGCTCAGGCAGGACCCCCCCCCCCAAGAACCTGCCTCTCTGAGAGTCATCTCTGCCAAGCTGGGTGGAGAAGTGCCTGGAGATTCACTGCTGGGCACTTAGGGCAACAGGGGTGGTGGCCAAGCTCTGGGCTCCAGCAGCAGGCTCTGCAGCTCCCTCCGGCTCCAAGAAACCAAGGGTCTTGGAAATCCTTTGGAAATAACGGTACTGGTAGAGAGGATCAGTTCCCACTGCAAAGCCCAGTTCACACAGTAAGGAGCCAAGGGGGGGATGCCGTGAGCCGAGTGGAGACCACCATTCTCATCCAGCAAAAGCTTTTCAGACAGCATTGGACTGAAGATGAGCAGATGATTTGCAGCAAGAAAACTGCAGGCATTTCCTCCCTTCCTGCCAGTACCTTCTGCCCAGCCCTGTGCTGGTCTGCAGGAGCCGATTAACAGATGAGTGCAGGCACAGGAATGCAGTGGGAGTAGAGACTTCTTTGAAGATCCCGGGCACGGCATAGTTGGTGGGAACACATAGCTGGAGAAGCTGAGCTGGGAGATAGCCACTGCTGTGAGATCTGCCATGAAATCAGTGCCTGGGAACATTCTGCCAACTAGCCACAGCTTTCTCTGCAGGGGTAAACATCCACTAAAACAAAAGAAGGGTTTACTTTTCTTTTGGAGATGTGGAAGTAAATCCAATCCAAGTAATACCTTCACCCATCGTGGTTCTGCCCCAGTCCTTCATGGCCTGGGTGATCTTTAGGAGGTCCTTGTAGGGTGGATGTTGGGGATTGCTTCCTGAAGGAGAGCCCTTCCAAAAAAAACCAAAACAACCACCCCACCAGTGCTGTTGCCATCCCCTTTCCTTGGGGTTCCCTTAGCTCTTTCCGTGGTACAGAGGTCTCCAGGGTGCTCACACGTTTTGTTCTCCTGACAGGAACACCTCAGTGAGACCTGTCACAGTTCTGGCTTCTCCAATTCCTGGCGATGTTACCAACACACAGATGAGCTGCAGAGTCAGACTTAAGCCTTTCGGGGCCAACCTGAGACAAAAAGGTGATAAGTAAAAATATGTGAGGTTCCCAACTCTATTGTGCCTCATCCAGCTGCAGCCCAGAACCCAGAAAAGGGGCTCAGGACTGACAACAAAGCATCCTTTAACCCTGGAAAGCCAGGCAGGGGCTGGCCCCGCCATGGAGTGTGTAGTCCTGTCCCTGTATATGCCAGTATGGGACCTTAGAATCACAGAGTACCCTGAATTGGGAGGGTCCCACAAGGATCACTGAATCCAACCCCTGGCCCTACACAGGACACTCAACACTCCCACCATGTGCCTGACAGCATTGTCCAAATGCTCCTTGACCTCTGGCAGGCTGGATTCTGAACTGCCCCTCCATCCAAATGCTGCTCCAGACAAAATCAGGACAATAGATAGCCTGCATGGGAGTAAGTGATGCTCCTCTGGGCCCCAGATCCAGGGCTGCAGCAAGGCTGCCCAGAGACAGCTCCTCTCAGCAATGCTAACAGGTATACAAAACAATTCCCAGAATACAAAAAATGTTCCCCAGCCCCAAGCCAAACCTCCCTCCTGCTGAACGCGTGACCTCTCTGCATTACCAGCTTTCTGTAGAGACCACACATAATGCCCGTGGATAAATCTCCCCTCTCCGGTTTCTGTTTCCATGAGGCCAAACTGCTGGCTCACACCTTTCTCTGCTCTTCACGGGGCATCATACCCTGAGCGAAAAAAAACACCTGCTGCTGTGCCTCCCTCCCAAGACACCCACAGAGCCCAGAGCCTCACCCCCCGCCCCGTGCCCCTGCAGCTCCAGCATCCACACTGAAGGATTCTGCAAGCAGCAAGATGGGGAGGGTGCCTGGGAAAGCAGAAGCACTTGCTTTTTGCCAGTCCACAGAGAGACAGCAAAAGTGCAGCTTTCCCCAGCACACCCCCAAGTGCTCCTTGCCCCTTTTCCCAAAGGCTTCCAACCCAGGTGGAACCGTCCATGGGGCAGGAGATCAGACCACGCAGCCAGAACCACTCCAGATGGGTTTGAACTCTGTGGGAAATCGGAAATTGGTTAGGAAAGAGGATGGGGAAGGGTGTCAGATACTGGGGTGGTGAGTGGGTGGACCTCAGTGATCAGAAAACTGGGGACGGGGTGAAGGTTTTGTGGTTGGGCTGAGGCCAAAGAGCTGAAAGGAGGAAACAGTCAGAGGGACCATGGGAGTCACTGGTTGGCAAAGGGCTGGAGGTTGGGGATGGACCCCCTGTGCAAACACAATGGGAGTTGTGGGTAGAGGGTGTGGGAAGGGGTTGTGATGTCCCTGATTCACAGGAGGGCAGGCGACCCCCATCACACAGGCAGCAGTGCAGGATGGCATGGGAATATCTCCTGAACAAAGGTCACAAGGCCAGGAAGAGCCTGGCTGCCTGTATTCATCACCTGCCTTAGCCAAGCTGACCAGAAATAGATGCAACACACCTTCAAACAACCAGGCTGAGTGTCTTTACAGCCTAAATCCTGGCCAGGGGGGCTGCAGAGTCCATGAGTCAGCTCTATATTAATAGCAGGGCAGGAGCCAGGCAGGTGTCAGGGGCTAACAAGGGCACAACAGACACCACGCTCCCCTGGCCTGAGAAGTTATTCCTCCAAGCAGTGAATATTTCCCATGCTCAGCCATTCTTCCCTCCTCCTTAGGGATGGAATGGGTCTTGCAGCTCCTGTCTGCTGCACTGAACGGATGCAGCTTCCCACAGGGAGACACCCAGTGCCGGTGGCAACATCCCAGGCAGCAGAACAGTTTGGGGAAGATTTCAGACCTTGGTCCCAAAACAAACCCTGGGGCAGGGTGGCTCCCTAAAAGCACAACCCCCGCAGCCCCTCCCATCGATGCAGCCTCGGAGGCTCCCAGCGCGCTGCCCTGGAGGGCTGGGAAAGTCTTGGCTCGCACATGCTGCCCGGAGCAGCCTCCCAGCTCACTTCCACCTGTTTCTGATAAGCTCACTAATCCATCCCTATAATGATTCGTTATTAATGGATGCTGCTGTCTTCATTACATGCCTTAATTAGTGTTTTGTGAGCAAATTGAAGGGGGATAAGAAGCGTGTCACATTTTCCAGTGGGGAGTTTGTGCACAGCTACCAAAATAACTTTGTCTGTGAGGCTGTTTCACCCTGCCCGTGAGGCATCGTCGCGGAGCTGTTTCTGTCTAATCCGGCGCTCAGGCTGCCCCCTGCCCAGCCTCCCCGCCCTGCCTCCCTGGCTGGGCTCACTGAGCTCCCACAAGACAAGATGAATTTCAGTCATGCACGGACTTGAAGAGATATTTGTCATCAGGAATCAAAAAATCCTAGAAAAGTCTGGACCCTTGCTCCCCAGGGTGCTGCCTGCCTGGGGATGTGGCTGAGGGCAGTGGGGGTTGCTGTGGTCCCTCCTGACTGATGCTGATCCAGCTGGTCACTCAGGATTAAAGTTTGAGGAAGTTCCCTAAGATGGTCCAGCAACCTTGAAGAAATGCCAAAATCACACCAGTCATCTTTCTCCCAGGCCAGGAGTGACCTGGGATGGCTCCAGCATGAGAAGACCCATGGAGCCCCATTCCCAGTAGAGCAGCACTGGCCATCACCATATTTCTGAGCAGAGAAGGACTGGCGGGAGCCAGTTCCATGCAGGCAGCACCACCAGGATGGCACCTGGTGCAGCCAGCCCTCATCTTCACTACAGAGAGAAACAACCAAAGCAGTTGGCTGATGTGACCAGCACCATCTTGAGTGTCCCCCCTGGCACAGGCTGTTCTGTACCCAGCATCCTCCCTGACCCCATGGGAGCAGTCTCTGCTTGTACACCTCGGAGACCAGGAGCAGGGACACAGTGACACAGTACAGGTGTCTGCGTCATCCTGACCCATGGCCTGGGCTGACCATCAACCCACCAACACAGCACAGTGAGTCTGAAGACCCACAGGGTCTCACAGCCCAGATCCAGGTCTGTCAATTCTCTTTATCTGGATCCAATGGGCACAATGATACCTGGTGTTGGTGCCAGAAAATTCCTAAAATCTAATTTCATCCTAGAACCCCTCAAATTGTTGCTTGTTTTTTGTGTCTCAGCTGTTTGCAGTAACAGCCTCAGGCTCCTCCTGGTTTGTGCCTGAGCCTTGTGCCAGAATAAGGCAGAGGATCCTGCCCCTGGGAAAGGTCTCCCACGTGAAGCGAGCAGGAATGCTGGGTCTGGTGCATGCCAGCCCTGGCTGCATTACAGCTGGCATCATCTCTCCAGGTGCTGCAGTGGTTCCCCCTGCATTAACCCCTTGACATCCCTGCCAAAACATTTCAGTTCCCATTAGGGCTTTTCTCACATTCTCCAAGAGTGAAATGAATCAAATTTGCCCCTTCGTCATGGCTCTGAGAATTTAATTCCAAGGTTCAAAGCTTCCCTATCTCTTCCCAGATAAAAGGGTGATCAGCAAAAGGGGATGAGCTGGTTAATAAAGGCCAAAGAAGAAAGTGGGACCGAAGGGCTGTGCCTATAGACCACAACCCAGCAGGAGAGAAGCAGCTTTTCTCCACGCAAGCCTTTCCCTAGTTAATAATTACAAACCAGGCCCGCCAGTTCCAACCCGCTGCTCCACAAGAAAAGGCAATTAATTTAAGACTAATAGGATTTTAAATTCAAAACAATCCCAAGCGGGTTTTTGTGGTGGGCTGTGAATGCACTGGAGAGGCAGCCAGCAGCAGGCGGGGCCGGATTTGGCAGAGCGGATGGAGGAATTAAGGGCCAGGAGATGAAATCTCATCTCCTGCAGCCGCTGGGCTGGTGACGGCAGGTCCCCGTTCAGTGGGCAGCTCAGCAGGGGCTCTCCTCAGGACGAGGATGGTGAGGAAATGTTTCATTGAGCTCCCACCAGGGGCAGAAGCTGAACAGAAAGAGGATCCACCAGCCCATGCCGAGCCCAGACCACCCCTGACACTGGGACCAAGGGACTCCAAAGCCTGTCCCCAGCAGACACAGCCCTGTGCATGGCTGTGCATGTGGGCTGTTGGCCCAGGCACCATGGCCATCCCCTGACTCCTAAGAGCAGGTTCTCCACAAGGTGTAAGCATGCCCCAGCCATCCTCCCTCTGACCTGGCATGGAGTGTCCCAGGAAAATCAAGGTAAGACTGCAATGGCAGACAAGCTGTTAGCCCCTGCAGGTACCTCATGGCTGGGTTTCCACCTCCCATCCCAGATGGGCTGGTACAAAACTTCCTCACAGTCCTTGGGGGACTCTCCAGCAGCACCCAGCCAGACTGAGCTCAGAGAAAGGGAGTGATGCCAGCCTATGTCCTAGAAGAGGCCTGGGAGGGCAGGGAGAGGGGACTCATCTGTTGTGGGAGTTGCATGGTGATGGTGGGCCCTGCCCTGATCCCCTCTCTGGCAGCCAGAGCCCTGCTGATTCACCAGTGTGTGTTGGGAGATGCTGGAGCTGGGATTCATGTGGAGCCACCCAGCACCAGAAGTGTGTGGAGAAACAAGACAGCAAGGAAATAACAAAGTGCTCTGCTATGGGCTGTGCTGACAGGGGGCTGCAGACTCACTGATCAGAGCTGTGAATGGGGCTTCAGCAAACGATTCCTCCCTCTTCACACTGTAACACTTCAAGGTCTGGGATTTCCCACTGTCCCTAATACTGACTGGAACAGCCTCTTCTGAAGTGTTTTAGCAAGAAGGCATCTCTTCACATCTCTCCAGAGAAGCTGCAGGTGTGTACTCAGACTCATAAAGGGGCTTAGATGTCACAGCATGTCCAAATATCCTCAAGAATCTGGATTTTGGCATTTGGTGTCACTACAACCATTCCCTGTGTGTCTATAGGGACCCTGGGGACACGGGGATCATCCTGTAGTGTCTTTGGTGCCATCGGCTGTCACGGGAGCATCTGCCTTTTGCAGTGCATGGTTAGGGCAGGAAAAAGGGAGACAACGTTCTTCCACAGGTGCTTGAAAAATATTTTAAGAAGGTTGCCATGCAGTCAAACGGATTGGTATTCAGCCCTCTCAAGATCTCAGGGAGCTCACCCTGGCAAATAAGGATTGCTGGTGCCCATGCAGGGCCCTTGAGAACCTCCACACCCCTGAGCTCTGGAGAACCACAGCATTGAACCCAAGTGACCCTGTCCCCTGGCAGGTCCCTGAGGGAGCAGAGTCCAGACTCACACACCGTATCTATCTCCAGGGCAAGACAGATGGAAGAGATGACCAGGCCTTATTTTGAGAGATCATTTTTACCCAATATCCCCCATTCTCTAGGAAAACAAACCCCAAACACCAGCCCAAGGACAATTCGAGCCTCAGCTATGAGAGTTGGCAAGGTTTTAAAGCATTCGACGAGTGTTTCATTGTGGGAAACACTGAGTGACCTTCGTGTGCTGGGTGGAGCTTCTCCAGGCAAACAGGAGGTATTTATGGACCTGGTCACAGCGTGGGGGAAAGCTCTCATGAAATGTCTTTGTCACAAGCCACAAGAAGGACATGACCTATGGCATTGCCCTCACAGGCCAATGTGCTGGTCCTGCATGGTGATCCCACATAAATGAGATAAAAAGCTGAGGATGTTCACCCAGTTGCAACCATTAAATGAGTTTAAACTGGATGCACTTAGTAGGGAGATAGAGGAATGAAGAAGAGTGAGATGCCAAACACAGAATCACAGAATATTCTGAGTTGGAAGGGACCCACAAGGATCATGGAGTCCAGCTTCTAGGTAAATGCCTGTACAGGGATTGAGCCCATAACCCTGGTGTTATTAGCACCATGCTTTAACCATCTGAGCTAATTTCAGGGTCAACACACAAGACTGTGACTTACAGAGGAAGATGAAGGTGGCTTGGTTTGGCCCCACTGCAAAAGTTGCTTGTCCCTGCAAAGCTGATGAAGAAAACTGTCAGGACAGCAGGTGGAAGTAGAACAGCAGACAGGGAGAGGCAGTGGAGGGGGAAAAGGAGGAAGATTCTGAGAGTCTGAGGAAACAGTCATTGCCAAGGCTTGCCAAGGCTTCCCAAAGTCATGCTGCATCCTCTTATGTGAAAGCACCAGTGGGTGGAGGAAAATGCAGTGTCTTGTAAGATGGCCAGAAAGTCACAGAGAAAAGGCCACAGAATTTGAGCAGAGGAATGTAAAAAACATCTTTCTTTGTTGCAGGTCTGGAGGAGGAGGGAAGGGAGAACCATTCTACAAATCCAGCACCAATGGCCAGACAAGGGACCTCTGGTCTGACTGGATGTTGATGGAACAACCATCATCTGCTCCTCCTCCTCTGGATGAGTGAAGCTTTGTCCCATCTGGACGTTCTGGTGGCAGAGAGAGCACCCAAAGGT
Organism: Pitta sordida; assembly: GCA_013390025.1. Taxonomy (NCBI): domain Eukaryota; kingdom Metazoa; phylum Chordata; class Aves; order Passeriformes; family Pittidae; genus Pitta; species Pitta sordida. Next base: position 108,879 of record WEKX01015856.1, read on the forward strand.
GCTGCTCTGCTCACGAAGTGTGCAGAGGGTGGGGAGCCCGTGCAAGTCTGGGACTGGATGTGAAGAAAGTTTGGGGAAAACACAGAGGCAACATTTTTTGGAGCAGGAGGAGGACCTCACAGTGCAGGTGCAGAGACAGGCCAAAATGTTATTAGAAAGCATCATCCAGGGGAGAACAGCAGGAGCTCTTTCAACCTGTGGATTATGCCACTGCAGGGGAAACTAAAAGCTGGCAAGGGAGGCAGAAAGAAAACACAAAATGGTTTCAAGAGCCAAAGCAGCAAGAGGCTGACGGCAGAAGGACGAGAGGCCTGTTGGGATGTGGTGCAGAGCTGTGCTGCTGACATGGGGTCAGCCCAGCCAAGGAGAAGACCATTCTCCTGGGTCAATAACAGTGATTGAGTTTGGGATGCTCAGAGGACCAGTGACAAATGTTGGCCACCAGCCATTCAAATAAACAGTAGTCAGCCAGTTGGCCAGTGGCCACTCAAATAGCCAGCCCCAAGCTAAAAAAATACAGTAAGCTAGTAAATTTAGTAACCTACAGAGAAACATTCCTCTACCAACCAGCATGCAAATAAGCCAGAAGGGGATATAGAGCTGACACAGTCCCCTGTTTGGTTTTTGATATTTGATGGCCCTTATCCAACTGGCTGCCAGTTTGTTATTTGCATTGGAACAGGAAACAAATTTTTCTCCTATTTATACTGCTTACCTCAGGAATAAACTAATTACGGTTATAAAATCCCATTCCCACAGTGTCCAGCACACATCTGTAACCTCTGGAAGGGACAAATGTGCACAATTTGCCAGCTGGACTGTCCCATTGAAATGGACAAATCCCAACTTGCTTTTTCACTGGCTCTCCACGCTGGATAATGAAGCAAAACCTTCTCTGCAAATACCTCTGCTGCATCAGCTGTTTACCTTCCTCATAAACAGATCACTGCTACAAAACACTCTTCCAAAGCTGCCCAGGGCACAGCAAGACAGCCTGGGGACAGGGAGGAGGAGCAGGGAGCAATCTGATGGTGTTTCAGTACCTGTGGCCAAGGACAGGGACAGCTGGCTGCCCCAAGTGTCCCGGCTGTGGAGCAGCTGGGAGGGAGGTGTCTGGCCCTGCTGAGGCCCACACGTGTCACTCGATGGAGTCCAGCAGGGAGACACCCCACATCCCAGGACAGCTGCCAGGGGGTAGATGGTCTCTGGCTGCCTTGGCAGAAGGGCATTTCTGAGGTCCAGCACTGGCAAAGGACTTCAAGTCCTACCACAGTGGAAACCATTTCATCTTCATGTGTGTGTGGAGGTGTCACACTGCGTGGTCTTGGCAGATAGGCCTCGCAGTGCCTGACAAATTTCCTAGCATGGAAATCCTACCCAGTACCTTCTCACCAGCTCCTACACAAGAGGAAGCACCAACATCAACCACTGTCCTGTGTGCATGAAGGAGCCAAATAGGCCATGCCCAGAACCCTCAGCTGTGATGGACCAAGCACTGCCCAGCAAGAGACCAGGCGACCAAGGACAGTGTGGTCTGGCCAACTCTCAATCCACATTTTGGAGGATTTGCTGTTTCCTTAAAGATGCAGCTCATGGAGCCATCCAATGAGCTTGGGGATAACCAAAGGAAGACTGAGTTCTTCTGTATTCCCATCCACAGAATTTCTTAGAGTGTGCCACTGTCAGATGGCATCTAAGGAGCACACATGTATGCTTTGCTGTCATCCTGTTCTTAGGAACCAGACTGCCAGGTCCTGGCCATGAACACTTTACAACCACTTGTTAGAGCCACTTCCTTGCTGCAAACTCCCTGCTGCCTTTGGCTCCCTCCCCACACAGACCTTGCTCCATCTGGCAGAGGGAAGATTTGCTGTGGTCCTCCCTTGGCAGAGCCCTGCTCACCTGAGCCCACAGACCCCCAGATCCCTCTGATGTGCCACACTGTGGCATTCCCCCTGCAGGGCCCTGCAGGGGTTCACACGGCTCCCTGGATTTGGAGGCAGGGCAGAAGTGATGAGTGATGCTTAGCGCCCTGGCTGAGGTGCCTGCAGGTTCTGCCAGGTGTGGCCACCAGGCACGGCTTGAAGAGTCACTCCATAGGGCTGGGAATGGGTGTAATGGAGTGCGAGTGGAAAGGGGGCAAGTTCACAAGGGATCCTGAACTCTGTCTTACTTGGGAGGCACCTCATTTGGCATTCTCCAGGCTACAGGAACAGACTAGCAGAGATAAAGTAAGAAGATGAGAAGGAAAGAAGGAGGGTGAGGAGACAAGGAACACAGTGCTGGCTGGATACTGCATCCACAGGCCTGTCTGCAGGGATAGTCCTGCCCTGAGCTCACCTGCTTCCCAAGGGTTGGTGATTTCCTTTCCCTTGACACTGAAGTACTTTGACACTTTCTGTGTGCCAGGTGAGGCCAGGCAGAAGTGTGCAGGTATCTCCAAACAGGGCAACACAGATGGGGAGAAGGATGATTTTATCTGAAAAGGGCACAATGGTGCTTGGGGTGTGTTGGGGTTTTGAGGGGTTTGGTTTCAGCAATGGTTTTTTGGGTTGGGTTGGGGTTTTTTGTAAAGGTGTAGTCCCTTCACACACTTAGAAAACAAGTTTTTATTTGTATGTTCTAGAGATGCCTGGAGGAGCCATATCAGGAGAGATCACACTGTTGTGCCAAGCAGCCTTTTTACATCAGAGCAAACATTTTCTGAAAACACCCAACTTCTCTCTCCACTCCCACATGTGGGCTGTTTTCCATCCCCTCTCTCCTTTGGCATGTTTGTCTCTCTTCTTTGTCTGTATCTATCTTTCTGCTCCTATTGCCCAGAACATCAGCAGAGGAAGAATCTGAAAGGCTCACACAGTTTGGATGAAATACCAGTTATGACCCACACCAGTAAGCCCAGTCTGGATAAACCCCCCCCAGCACTCAGTGACTCTCATAACAATCCAGAGCCATCCCAAGAAGGTGCCCTGTCACTGTTCCTCACTGCAGACATCAGATCCAGGAGAAGGCTTGGGCAGTGCATTCCCAAATGAATTAGTACATGTGGAGGCTTCACCTCAGGAGTTCAGGACACACAGAGGATCTTGGCGAGAAGCTCTAAGTGTTCAGGGTCTGGGTGAGGACAGGAGATGCTACATGTCTGTAGTTCATCCCCCAGTCCCTCCTGGAGGTCCCATGAAGGTTGCTGGCTCCCATAATTGGGCCATGGTGCCTGTTCAGCTGCCAGGCCTCCAGACGGATGAAATGAGCTGTAAAGAGACACAGACAGGTAAATCCTGCCTAAACGACTTGCTGAGCTGACCTGCAGGCCCTGGCAGGAGGCAAGGCTGACACAAGCTGA
>WEKX01015856.1:112900-130619 GCA_013390025.1 Pitta sordida
ACCACCCCCAAGAGTCACACCATGGGCCTGAGGATACAAACCAAACACTCCTGGAACTTTAGCAGCCCTGGTGCTGCTGTGACCTCTCCTTCCCTGGGGAGCCTCTTCCAGTGCCTAACCACCCCCTGGGGGAAGAACTTTTCCCTGAGATCCAACCTAAACCTCCTCTGACCATTCCCTGGCTCCTGTCCCTGCTCCCCCCAGAGCAGAGATCAGGGCCTGCCCTTCCCCAGGAAGGGGTCACTGCCATGAGGGGACAACTCCCCTCAGGCTCCTCTGCTCCACCTCAACACACCAAGTGCCCTCAGGTGCTCCTCACACCTTCCCCTCCAGGCCCTTCCCCAGCTTCATCCCCACCTTTGGACACTCTCCAATGCCTCAATATCTTCCTTACATTGTGGTGCCCAAACCCCCAGGTCCCTTTCCTGGCCCTGCTTTCCAGCCTCTCATTCCCAGTCTGTCCACACATCCAGGGCTGCCCCATCCCAAGTGCAGAATTCAGCACTTCCCCTGGTTGATCCTCCCATGGTCCAGGATTCCCCAGTTTTCTGAGGTGTCCACGTCTCTCTCCAGGGCCTCTCTGCCTTCCAGGGACTCAACAGCTCCTCCCAGTTTGGTGTGATCTGCAAAACTGGCTCCGTATCCCTCCCAGTCCTGCATCCAAGCCATGGATGAAGGTGTTGAGGAGCAGCTGAGGGCACTGAGGTTCCAACATGGAACCCTGTGAAACCCCATTGGTGACAGTCTCCACTCTGGTGTCACCTCAGTCCCTGTCACCCTCTCAGTGACTCACCCACCACACGATGTGTTTATCCCGCTGTGGGAGGGACATTGTGTCCAGAAGGATCCTGGGACAGACAGTGTGGAAAGCCTTCCTGAAACCCAACAAGATTCCATCCACTGGCTTCCCTTGGTCAGCCAGGTGGGTCACCTTGTCACAAAAGGAAATCAGGGTGGATAAACAGGACTTTCTCCTCCTGAAGCCGTGCTGGCTCTGACTGTGTTGTCTTTCACGATACTTCCCAGAATAATTTACCCCATAACTTCACCAGGCACTGAAGTGACAATGACAGCCCTGTAGCTGCCAGGGTCCTCCTTCTTGCCCTTCCTGAAAGCTGAGACAATGTTCCCCAGCTCCCAGTCAGCTGGGACCTCTCTGGAATGCCAACGCTGCTCAAAAATCAAGAGAGGTTTTGAAATTACATTAGCAGCTCTTTGAGGATTCTTGGATGAATCCCATCAGGCCCCATGGATTTGTAGGGATCCAGCTGGAGCAGCAGATCCTGCACAATTTCAGGGTGAACTGGGAGTTGATCATTCTCACAGTCCTGGTCCTCCAGCTCAGGGCCCTGAGACCCCCTTGGTCCGTCATCCATGCAGAGGCAAAGAAAGAGGTAAACACCTCTGCCTTATTTGTGAGGTGACCACAAATATCCTGTAAAGGGCCAGGATATTTCTATACTGCATATTGACATTAACATATGTGTGACCTGATCCCCTCCCACTCATGAGCTCAGCCTTGTGTCATCCCTCCCCATCCCCATGCTGGTGCAAGGCTGCTCCCCACAAGCAGGTGACTTTGCCTTCAGGCTCACCCTACAGAGCAGGAGCACCAGGAGCAGTCCCTCGTCTCCAGCTCTGCTTTGTTGGCCAAGTGTCCAACGTCTCCTCACACATATCTGGAAGCAGGTCACCACCATGTGGAACAGACAGAGCTTGGGACAGAGAGCCACTCAGAGCGGATTAGATTTGAGATTGGGTTAATTGCGCCTTTCCATCATTTATTTAGCTTGGGATAGGTCCAAAACATATGAATGAAATCCCCCCATGCACGCTATGCTGCTGACAAGCGGATATTGCATCTGGTTTGAATATGGCAAGTGGCTGCAGGAGCAGAGACAGTGTGGAGCTGCTTGAAATACAACACACGCCTCCTCACGCTCGCAGCCCCCCTGGACCATGTGCCCTGCTGTTACATCATACTGAAACACCCCACCCTGCATCCCCAAATGTTCTGCACCACCACATGCCATCATCTCAGACCACTGTCACCGTGAGCCACGTCCCTGTTGCTCCTGAGAGGTTCACAGCCCTGGCTGAAAGGCAATAGTGGGAGATGGAGGAGGAGGACAACCCTTCGGAGCAGCATGGGGTCACATCCTTGGGGTGAGCTGTGATGGCCAGGACAGCTCTGGATGACACAAATGACATGGCAACCTTCGCTGGAATAGGGAGAGGATGGGAGGGGAGCGGCAAAGGGAAAAGAAAGCAGGGTGGATGCCAAAGGCTTATTTCTCTAACCCTCCCCAGAGCCCCCGCTCAGCCTGTTATCAGTGGTGTGTGATCACTGCGGGGGTTGCACTAAAGGACTGGGTCTGATCTGTCCCCAGGGTGCTGAGGCTGGTTCAAGGGGAGGTGAAGCTGATGCCAGGAGAATTTCAGCAGAGGAAAGTCACCTTTGGTCTGACAGCACGAAGCACAAGGTGCTGAGGGAAGATTTTGAAGCAGTGGCAGCGCTCAGGAGCAGTAGATGCTCTTATTGCCCCGTAATTGGCTAGGTTAAGTAATAGGTGATAGGTTGGGCTTGATGACCTCTGTGGTCTTTTCCAACCTTACTGATTCTGTGATTCTGTATCCCCCTGTATTCCCACCCTTGTCTGCAGCCAGCCACAGGTCAGGGACTTTGCAGGGGCACCAGTGAAGCAAGAGACCCGCCAGGGCTCCACAAGGCTGCAGGAAGACATGGGAGACTGCAAGAACCACCTGCACAGAGCCCCGTGGCTCGTGGTGCCAGGCAGCTGCTGCAGGCTCAGGGAAGGGGCACCCTGGCAGTGGGAAGCATATTGCAATGCTTCTGTTTCTTGGCTTTTCAGGAGAAAGATGGAAAAATATTGGCATATCTTTAGGTGCTCCCACATATTCTTATTTTAGTTCATTTCTCAGGAAAACCTGCTCCTGAGGTGCAGTGGTCACTTTGCTGATCCCTGCAGCAGCACTGGGCCCAGAGGATGAGGGTGGAAGGAGAGTCCGGCCATGGAGATGATGGGCGTGCATTGGTTTCCCTCCTGGGCACTTCTGCTGTTGGCATCTGCCCCCTGCTCCACCCCTCCTCCAGAGCTTGGCTGCCTCCTCTCACCTCCTCTCACCATGAGCACCTGCAGAAAAGGGAGATGAGAGAGTCAGGAGCCTTCCACCCCAGTGCTGTGTGGTCCCCAGCCACTGCCTGGAGGGCAAAAGGATTCCTCCGCTGCTACCAGCACCTAGTACAGGTTTCCTCCAGCTCCCACCCTGGTACAGAGGAATTCCAACCTGGGAGACACTCAGGTCCCTTTCTCCTCCTTGCAGAAAGCAGAGCCCTGCTCTGCACAGGTGTTGAGCACCCTCCATCCCCTGCAGCCTTCAGGGCTATCACAATCACTCAGCACCTCACAGGATCTGGCCTTTTTTCCTCCTGTTCTTTTGTGAAGACATTATTTTACAGCTTGCTAATTTGTACTTTTTCAAGCTTTTAACAGTGAGCAAGGGCCAAGTCCCCAGGCAGTCCACTGGCAGTAAGAAATCCCATTTGGTATCATATAAATTATAGCAGATATTACTACTATTGCATCTATTGTGTAAATACTGACTAAATGTTTGAAAAACACAAATAAATACAAGCTGAGATGATGGCTGGAGCAGCTGCCTATAAGCTATTCTGGGTCCCCAGGGGGAAAGAATCCACATTTTAAACTAATGTGTAAATATGTAACCTGCCTCCATTCCCCACTCCGTCGGCGTGAGCAGCCCTTGGAAGCAGCCCAGTCCCTCAGCTGCACAGTTATGATTTAACAACAGCTATAAATACATCTCATCCGCCGGGCAACTGCACAAACAAGGGCTCACCTGGCAGTGAGGGGTCACTGAAGAGTCTCCCAAGTGAGACCGCCAGGCACAGAGGGGTGCGTGGGAGATGCTCAGTGTTCCTGGTCCTTAAAGCCTCCCCTGGGTCCTGCACCTCATCAGCCTCAGAGCCAGGTATGAGCTCATGGACCACAGCAACCGATGGGCCACCAGGACTAATGAAGACTGCCTGCAAGTCATGAGCTTCCCTTCCTGGGGCAAATGCCTCCCCTCCTCTGTAAGCTCTTCACTCCATTTAGAAGTGTTGCAGGGAAGTCACAGAGTCCTCTGAAGTCACTGCCTCTCCAAAACCCCAGAGCAACATGCTCCTTGCCAGATGGCAAAAGAACAAGCCAAGGACTGTGTCCCTCCATCTCAGCTTCAGATGCTGTGAGTTTCCAGCTCCTCCTTGCACGACTCAAATTTCTCCTGCCCCATCACCCAGCACTGGCTCTGAGTGGGATGAGGAACCCTGTTAACCCCTTCCCCACCCAAATCAGTGGTGCTGCAAATTGTCCCGTTGGCATAGCAAATGGAGCAACGAACCACAGGGTGCAGGCGACAGTTCACATCCCTGGGATTTGCTTTTGATAGACATGGGATGACACTGTTTATTTACCCAGTCTTGGTTTTTTGTGACCTTCCCACCCTGTTATACTGGATTTAACCCATGGCCACTACGTAGCTGGGTACCCACACCTCTGGCCAGAGCCACAGAACTCCTGCAGAGGACAAGAGCTGCTGAGCTGGCCATGAGTGACAGCCTGGGTATGACTTGCTCCTCAGCAGATGGATGGCAGCACAGCAAAAGTTGTGCCAGGCTGTGTCCTGGGTCCTGTTATCCAGGACTGCAGAAGGAGGTGCTGGCAGCCACCAAGCCCCCAGCACACTGCCCCTGGGTGGGGAAGGAAAGGAGGAGCTGGGCCAGGAAGATGTGAGTCAGGGCAATAAGGTCATTGCAGTGGGAGCTGCTCAAGACACTCGTGGGTGGATGCCTGTTCTCCAAGGCAAAACACGGGATTTCATGGCATTTCTCTTGGGAAAGGTGAAATCACAACGTGGCTTCTTGTTTCCAAAGCTTCAGGTACTTTTCAAGCATGGACTGCCACCTCCAACCTTGGCCACAGAGGACAAAGATAAACCCCTGTGATCCCCACAGGACCAAATGCTGCAGAGAGATTTTTCTGAATTCCTCCTGCTTCCTGCCCACCATCTGGAACAACCAGCCAGATGACTGAAAACTGATTTTCTTAGCTTTATCCCCATGTCCCAGGGATCATCCTAGTGCAGTGTCTGCTCTTGAGCTTGGAACCTTCCAGGGACTGCCATGGCCACATCCTCCTCCAAAACCCAGTTTAACTCCTCCAAGCTCTTGCAGATGCTGTAGGTGCTCAGACTCAGCCTAACAGGAGCATATCCCACCCTACACCTACACTCCCCCTTGCTGCAAATAACACTGTGTGGGTTTACATGTCACATCTCTGAGCCCTCACATCGGTCCAGGTGTGGGTCTTTGGCCAATTGCATCAAATGGAGCAAAGCAGGGTGAGGGCAGCACAGGACTGGGCTCTGCATCAGAGCTCAGCTCTTCCCCCGTAATTCCAGATTAAAATAATAAACTAAGAAGGATCCAGTATTTGGCAAAGACGACGAAGAACCAATGTTTGACTGGCCCTCAGTTCACAGGCACACCCAAATAAATAGCATTGTTTATAAGGTCTGAAAATTAAAAATTATGGGCTGTGATTTTCAAAGCTCCCTGAGGAGCCCCGACATTGAACTCCCATAAAAATTAATGGCATGAAATCCCATCCTTACATTTCTCTGGAGTGATAAAAAGATCTATTCATTGTGCAATCAATTGCAGAAATTCATAGTAATTTATACTAAAGAGATCCGATGTAATTTTACTGCTATGAAACGTTTCAGCAATAAATCTACTAAGTAAAATACCCACCATGTGAGTAGGAGAAATGACTGTAAGATTCAGCAAATTAACTAACACAATGCAAACTAACTTCACTCCTTATTCTCTGCAGGGAATTGAAGCCACTCATTCGAATTCATTTAATTTAGTTTGAATTTTAAGTCGTTTTTGCCTTCAGATGCAAAACAAAACTTCTGTGCTTAATTGAAAAATTTCTAAGTCAAATACAGAGGTTCACAAAATCACGATCTGTCAGTCAAACTGCTTCTTGTAACAGCCTCTGGTTTGGCCAGAGAAAAATACAACCAGGGAGATGCCGATGCCAAAACTTTGGTCTTCCCCAAACATCTCTGCTGAGTTCCTGCACGTTTGCAGGACACTGCACCATCACCTCTCACATGCAGAGAATCCTTTGATTTGGTATCAGGCACCTCCATCAGAGCTTTTGTGTGGTTGGCTGAGGATAAGCTAAAAGCTGCACAGGACTAGATGTGCCAGATGTCATGGAGTCAGTTGATCCCATTCCAACACACAAACACACCTGCTCGTCAGGTCCCAGACCCACCATGTCCACACTGCAGGTGTTCAACAGGAGGACACCAAAGCCACACACACCCACAAGAAGGAACATGCTTCACCCATTCTTCTGTGCTGAACAAACATCTGAAACACACTCTGCACATCAAATTCCATAGCTGGACCCTCCCTCAACATCCTATTCCTGTCCCCACTGCATGTCTGTAGCTGGGACAGCAGCTCTGCCTTCACTTGGCAGATGAACCCTGCAGCCATCCCAACAGTTGCCTCACTTCCAGATGAGATCATCCGCATCATTCATGCCCATTTTCACTGCAGTTTTTGGAGAATTTGATTCTCAATGTTGTAGCTTTCAAAGTTGGCTGAAGAATTAAGCCCTGCTCCCATTACAATTTAGCAGGAATCATGTCCCATACTCCTTTAGGTTGCTCTGACACACTGCCTCACCTTCAGGCCTCAACAGAGGTGTATACTAAGGGTTAAACCAGCTCTACCATCAGATGTCATTGCAGCTAAGAGCCCCCAGTAAAGGGTCTGTGAGGAAAAAGAGGCAGGAGGCTACAGGTCATGAAACATGAAACACGCACACAGCCTGGTTATCCCAAATTAGTGACATCTTTTTAAAGAGATGCCACAGGAAAGGGAAAGATAAAGTCAAGAAACTCTTGCTCTAATTTGAGTAAATTTTGGGTCTTCTTCACAGCTCATATCCCACCATGCCTTATGCCCATTCCACACTGAGCAAAACTGATGCAGGATTTCCAGGATTTTCAGACCTGAAAAATGCCAACCAACCACTGGAGTCACACCAATGATGAGTGGGAAGAGTGAAGAGTGAGGTCCACTCATTCCACACCACAGCCCTTGGCTCCACCATCAGAAGGGTGCAAGAGCTTTATGTGCACATTTCTGGCCATGGCTGGTGTGAGCTCGCTGGACACACCCTGGGCAGTGGAGGTGCAGAAGGTATGAGGTGGTCATGGGGCACTCTGGCCCCCGGTCACTGGGCCGCCCACTCTGCCCCACGAGTCCACGCTCGTGGCCGTGGCCAAACCCCATTGCACGTGGCTGTGTCCCCCTCTAGTGGCGTGTCCAAGCCAGCACGACCCGGCCATTGTGGCAGCTGGACACTCGGACTCACCCCCCCGAGACTCTTGGGTCCTGTGCTGGTGGCAGCGAGACCAAAGAGGGCCTCCAGAGCCGCCCTGTATCCAGGGCCGTCCTCCATCAGCCGTGATCCTGTAGGAAGGTACTGCTCCATCAAGGTGATCAGGATGTTCCCAGTCCCCCAAACCTCAGCAGAGCTGGACTAGGAAGGGTTGGAGGGTGGTTTGACAAAGGAGGACAATGTTAGAGGTACCAGCCACAGGCATCAGAGTTTGCAATGCTCCCTTGCCTCTTTGCAGGACACTTTTTCTGGGATGGCTGGGGGTGATCAGGGGGATTTCTCTTCTGGCAGCTGCTGCATTCAGATGAAGGGCTGAGTTCTGGCTCTCCAGGCTGCATAGCCAGCAAGATGCCTGCTCACCACAGCGAGGATGTAACACTCCTCATCACCATCAACTTGGATGCACTTCCTGAGCACTTCTGGGTTTATGTTCACCCATCCACAGGATCAGCACAGGGGCAGAATCAAAACCTGTTTCTCTGCTGCATTTATGATGAAGATTCTGTTTAGCCCTGAAAAAGACAGCATGTCTGGCTCCTTGTTATCTATGTGTGTTACTCCCGCTTTCTTAAATATTAGTGTTTGTTTTGCTGCCTGATTCTCTTAAGCAACTCTAATTCTTTCACAGCTTCATGTTTCCATTTATCCTGATAGAGTAAGCAATGAAAACTGCTCAGATTTATTAAAGACACCAGAACTGTGTGGAATCAGAACAGCATTTCCTTTGGTGGGAGGACAGGTCCACTTCTGGTCTCAAAATTATGCCAAAGCAGTTGACCATAACAGCCCTAAGGGATGATGGGACACCCTGAGGATCTGCTGAGCTTACTAGAATTGGGCCAGATCCTTAAAAATTCATCTCACAAAAATATGCTTCAATTTGTTTCTAAATTAGGGTCTCAAAACTAAGCACCCTTGAACACTTTGCATCAGAGAGGATGCTGTGAATGCCACAGACTCTACTCCCATTCACTGTGAGGCTCTTCCCATCATCTCCTGCACCTTTGGAGAGAAACCTATTGGAAGACAGTACTTCAAATATTTCTCCATTTTCCTGAAAACTAGGAATTCACCAAATGGCAGGAATCAGGAATATGAAATATGAAAAATGTAATCAGAAATCTGAAACATGAAGAATCGACAAAAAATGCACTTTGTGGAGGGGAAAAAATCTACAGCTTTAGAGCATTTTTCTACTTATTTCATCAGGTCTGGGTCCATGCACACTGGCTGCTGTGTACTGTTCATCTCAGCTTGGTAGGAAGCCAGAGAGTGGTTAAACATCTTCCCTTTGGCTTTCTCTTGATGCCAGATGTGCCCCAAGGTATTTCCTGAGTCACACAGCATTTGTGGGCTGTATAAAGCCTGTCACTTTGTACAATGCTTCCAGGATGGGAGATAACCATCTATCAATGCCAGAATTTACAGCTGGGAGTCCTCTGAGACCTCTGAGTTGCCCATGACTTCATTTACAAATTCTGGCATCAATGGCAGCAGCTCTGTGGGCCTGGGTCTTTCTGCTGTAATGCTTCAGAGACACCAGGGGAAAATGCCTCAAATCAGCAAATCATTCACCAATCTCATTTCTGAGTCCTCCTCACATGGGCTGCCAGGGGTGAATTAATTAAAAAAAAAAAAAAAAAAAAGAAGTCCAGTCCTCAGAACTTACATGGTTTTCTCTACAGCTTTGCCAAGCATTTCTCAAAGCTCTGCAAGAATGACACAGAGGAGAGAGATGGGGCCCAGCATTTCATCAGGAGTTAAGAAGCACCCCGGCTGATTATCTTACAGCTAACATCCATTTTTCAGGTGGTTACACTTAAGGAACATGGGTTGAACCCTTTGTGGTGTCCTGCCATGAGTGAGCTTGCCACAGTGTGCTGGGGATCTGTCTTTTGCAGGATGATGAATTCTAAAATCACAGCAAAGGGCCCATCTGAGGATCAACAAAGGGTCCAGCAGGCTCTCAGGTGTTTCTGTGGTGTGCTGCACATCTCAGCATGGCATCCTCACCTGAAAACTCAGTATTCCCAAGGCCTTCCTTCCTCTGTGGATTCTGTTCTTTCTCCATTTCCAGGGATCCAAGATTAAAGGACACTGAAGAAACCTTGGGAGAAGGAACAAGGCCACCTCTCAGCTTCAGTCTCCATCCCCTTACTGCCTGGCAGGTCTTGACCTGGAGCATTTCCCTTGACGCTGAGCATCTGACTCAGAAAATATCTGTGGAAGGGGCTCCTGTGTCCAAAACTTCCCTATTCTCTGAGGCCCTGCTCACTCAGACACCTTGGGCTGATGCGGAGCCCACATCCTCTACCTCCACTCCTGGGTTTCTGTGCTGGGCCTTCCTGCTCCTGTTAGCTCTCCTTCATCAGCTGAGCCTCCAGAGCACCTCTGCCAGTGTGTTCTGCCTTGCCAACCCCAGAGTGCCAGGGCTCCCTCCACTGCCCTTTGCCCAGAAGCCCCCAGGAGTTACTCTGGAGATGCAGCTCCCCCCGTCAAGGAGGATCCACCACCCATCACCATCAGGTCGCTGAGTGCAATAACACAGGTACATGGACAACTTTTAATCTCCTTTCCACTTGCTATTCAGCCTTCACCAAGGTGTCTCAATTCCTTCCACCTGCCACAGCTTGTCCCCCAAACGTGTGGAGTTTCCCTGCTCTTTCCTCCAGCTATTTCATTCTTTCTCACTAACCTCAGTGAGACTGTGAACATGTGCCTTTCTGATCCTGTCTCCTCCCCAAATTTCCTGTGTCTGAGCCCCTCTGCATTCCCCCTGTTTCCCTGGCTCTGTGGTATTTACAACCCATCCCTTTGTTCTGCTCTGGAGAAATCCCAGTGCTGCAGACTGAGCCGGCTGAGCTCCCCAGGCTGCAGCCACCACCTTGTCCCCATGAGCAGGGCACAGGCTGTGGGTTCAGCACTGCTCATGGGGACTGACTTGCCATCCCTTGACCCATCCAGCATATCCTTGAGTTCAAGCTCAATTCACAGATATATGATACAATGAGACATATACATGCATGATCATAGGTCAAACATACACAACTACCCACAACCATTGTTCACCTCAACAGCCCCATTTCTGGTGATTTCTGTTAAGAGTTTTTCTGGAGCACAACTGCCTTTAGCAACTTAGGAAGCCCTCGAAATTCTACATGCAAAATTACTCACGTCTGACTGATTACCTGTCTCCCAGGTATCTCTTGCATCTGCACTTTTGAACCTCTGATCCACAAATCCCTCCTTATGTGGTGTCCACAGAAAGTAACTCATCAATCTGGAGTCTGTTATCAGTACAGTTCAGTTGCTTTAGAAGGGGCTGCATTCCCACAGGAAAATCTTTTGGACTCAGGAAACCAAAGCAGTTTGAAAAGCACTGACCAGAGGTTTTGGAATTCTGGGGAATGTCTAAGACGATTCAGAGGCTCTGCACTTCTAGAACTGAAATGTTAATAAGAAACTATTGACTTTAAGTTGAGATGAACACTGCTATATTAACGTGAGGAGGAAGTACTGACAGATGAGAAAAAAGGAGTCAATATTTGCCAGGTGGGATAATAAATCTCGATTTATGATCAATGCAAAATGCAGTGGTTGCATTGCTATATACAGACTGTCAGGTAAACCAATCCACTGCATTTCCTTTATTTCAATTAACTGAGAGTAATTTGCTGAGATATTCAGGTTAATGTGTAACTGAGAGGTTCTGAGGGCTGTTCCCAGCCTACAGCTACAGAACCTGACACCTCCAAGTGATGTGGAACATTTTTAGCCTTTGCTGGAGGCAAAACCTGAAAGTTAGACAGCCTGACCCTAATTCCGCCCCAGAGTGCTGGGATGGTCTTTGCCCCACAGCCTCACTCACAGCCTGGGTGGCAGTCGGGGTGAGGAGGCTGGAGGCAAAGGGGGTCCATGACACGGCTCCTCCCAGCCCTCACAACCAACCCTGGCCACAGGCAGCTCACATCGTCGGTGTGGAAAATTCACCCATTGTCTCCAGCCCCAGAGTGACTTTTGGCAGCTGGAGGAGCAGCGCTGCCTTCCTACACGGGCATTAGGCAGCTTTTGTGTCCAGTCTTCTGTACACCTCCACAGAGCCATAAAACTCTGCCTTTCTTCCCTGCCACTGACGTTTCAAGCTTCACTGATTAGGATTGCATTGTATGAAGCCATTAAAGTCAAGCATTTATGGTTCTTCCAGTTTTGCAAGATAATTTCAGAAGCAAAAGCCTCAAAGAAACCCTTTGCTCCAGTTGAATAACCTGATTTGTACAAATATTTTAGCAAAAATCTGGACTATTCTGATTTCTACATGGCTTCCCTCCCTTCCTAAGAATAATTGCACCAAGTCCTCCAAGACACAGGATAAACACAGTGGTTTCACTTTATTATAACAAAGTATAGATTCTTCACCACTGCGTCACCAGGTCTCTTGCTTGCCTTTGTTTCCTAAAGGATTTATTTTTATCATTTTACCACCATATTTATGTAGAAACACACTGGCCAGCTGAGGGGATTTTACTGTCTATTACATTTCCTGTTCTATTGTTTAATTAGTCATTTCTGAAAAGAATGTTACGTATTTAAAATTAGAAATTTCCCGCTATAAGAGAAATTTAAATAAATGAGCCCCAGACAACCCAGCGCTGTTGCAGGAGCTTAATTCCTGATATGCTCCACAAGAAACAAGGCATTGGTTCAGGAATCAGCTTCAATTTTCAACTGCATTTCAGCAAAGCAATGGGTTCAAACTTGATGTAAGTGCAGGAACCTGTCCCTTGGGTTTCGCCCAAGCCCAGCCCTGCTTATTCCTCCCAGCCAGGAGAAAATTCCCCATCCATATCCCTTCCTCAGACCCCAGCAGTCAACAGTCAACACTTTTCTCCATGCACACCTTCAGCAAAGGACCAGACCTCTCCCAGATGCTGTTCATGCTTCAGGCTCCCATTTCCTCACTTGGTGGATGCAGGTTAATTCAACAGAAACACTGGGACCTCCTGAGGATGGGTGTGAGGGGGGAATGCTGCCCTCATTTAAAATATTTCCCAGTCAGCGTGGGAAAGGCAGATTAATGTGCTCCAAACACAGCCATGCTCTGCCATAAGGCTCTTGTCTTGTCATTCATCTGGCAGCCAGACCACCAAAACTCTGTCCTTACTCAGCTCCACATGGCCTTCAAAGGGCTTAGCTAAGGCAGCTTTGCAGTCACTTTGCTGAAGAAAAGAGGAGGAATTTACACATGGAAAAGGCAGAAATCTTGGACAAGGTGGAGCTGAAAACTTTGGTCCTGGACTTCTGCACTGATACACACAAACTCACTTGTCTGTCTGCCCTTGTGCCAGGACAAAACTTGGCTGTTCTGGGCACAGAGTTTATTGCTTCCTGAGCTTTAGAAGATTTTCTCCACCAGCATTGTATGCACCACCAGTAAACCCAATATCCCACTCAGCATCTCTCTCTTCCTTGATTTTCTCTTGGGGCTTCACACTTGTGGTTTTGTGTCCCCAAAAGGCCATGTCTGATGACATGACAGTGACAACACAAAGCAGGTCAGGGAATGGTGGCACAGAGGGTGAAGTGCCATGGACCTGTCAGGGACCATATAACAAAGCCTAAAACAAACCTGCCTCATCTATTCCATGCCTTGGGACAACACCTCCCTTGCTCTTTGCCTGCAGGGTCCAGCTTGGCTGGGCCAAAACCACACTTGACAAGAGCACCAACAGGTTGAGTGGTTCCATGAGAGAGCTGGAGCAAGACACATCCCTGTGACTTCCTTTGAAAATGGTCACACACAGGAAGAGAGATGTGGGCATCACTTAGGCTGAGCACCTTGGCACCACCTGGTGTGGGAGTAGCTCTCATCTCTCTGGGGAAACTTCATTGCAGCCTTCCAGTACAAAAAGGGGCTTATAAAAAAAGGAGAGCAATCTTTTATACAGGCAGAGAGTCACAGGACAAGGGGGAATGGTTTCAAACTAAAAGAGAAGATATTTAGATTAGATATTGGGAAGAAATTCTTTACCCAGAGCATAGTGAGGCCCTGGCACAGGTTGCCCAGAGAAGCTGTGGCTCAGGGCTTGGACCCACCTGGGATAGAGGAAGCTGTCCCTGACCATGGCAGGAGGGTGAAACAAGATGATTAAGGTCCCTTCCAACCCAAACCAGTCTTAGATTCCATGATCTGCAACATGCTGAATCTGAAGATAATCTGAAGACAATTCCACTACAAGTCATGAATAATCCAAGATGTTCACCCTTGCTCGAGTCTCCTGGCCATCACCAGCCTGGAAGGCCCTTTGCAGTCCTGGTGACCTCTACCCCTCCTCCCACCCTGCTCAGCTGGGCTCGACTCCCACCAGCTCCCACGGCAGGGGATGATGTCTCAGTGCTCCTGAACACATGGAGGTACAATGAGCATGACAAGGGAGTGGATCAGGGTATGATCAGACCAGTCTGCAATCTTGTTTTCTCCCCAGGCAGGAGGATCATTTCAGAGGTTGCAGCCACTGACTGTCACTTCCATGCTGGCTTGGCTTCACCTGCACTGCCATCTCTGACCAACTGTCCAGTGTCTGTCCAGTGAAGATTTGTTTCAGCAGTGCCACAGAATGCTTGTGTCGATGGCACCCAGCTGAGTGGAGAAGGCAGTTGTGATGTATTTTAAATGCCAGAGCCTTGTGATAACAATCTCCTATGAAGATAGTACAAGCCAGGGGCAATCCATTCACAGAGCTGTGAGAAAGGATCTATCTAGATGGTGTAAAAGCTGGCTTTTTTTGCAATGGTTTGAAAGCATTCATGACATTTGGGGTTGCTTCTCATGGACAGTACCCATAAATTCACTAAAGACACTCATTTTTTTCCCAGAGAAACTTTCATAGTGTGTTCAGAGACAACATTCAAAAGACAAGTCCCTAAATCCCAAGCTACTCTGTGTTTTTTTCAGTGCCCTATTTGACAATAAACTTGGAGGAGTGAATCTTTCCAGCCTCCGTGCCAGATTGAAGGTGTTGCCACGGCAGATTGGTTAGAACTGAACATCTGCTTCTGAAGACTCACACAAATAAATGCACATTCCCAGGCAGGCTCTGCAATCCACATGGAGCAAAAGGCCTCCTGCTCCAGCTGAAAGAGGCCAGTCTTGATGTTCCGGTGGCTTTTGTGCTGTCTGGAGCTGCCCAGGTGAGCACGGGTTACAGCAACTGCTGCTCTCTGTCTGCAAAGGACTGGACACAGTTCTTTTGTCAGAGCAATTTTTATCTTTGCAAAGCTGCTTCTGTTTGTGAACCATGCTCCTACAGAGCCCCTGCTCTGAGCAGTCATCAGCACCGCTTGGAAATGTTTGGATAGTTTGAAATAAATTTCATCAGAAAAACCACAGGTTTCTATAAAGGAGTATAATTGTCCTGTGTTTTCTAGCATGGAGGCTCCCAGAACAGCTTCTCCTTTCTCCAGAACAGGATTAATACAAGTACTGTTGCTAAGTGTCCAATATTTATGTTCCATTAAATTCAAAACAGAATTTATTTCTATTCAGAGTCAACCCTCACAGCCTCAGATTCACCCATGAGTTCTCCCTCCCTTTTCCTCATAGCTCTTCTCCCCATCTCATGGCTGAGATCATCCTCCAGATTGTAGACTACCCCAATTTCAATCCCATTTGGCAAGACCCAGGGGCATCAGAAAGTTGAAAAAAATCTTGTAAAATATCTCCCATAACCTCTATGACTGATAGAAACAGTCAGATCCAGAACCTGAGTAGGAGTGCTACCTGCCTGCTCTCACTCTGCACTGTAGTTTGTATTCACCTCATTTAAATCCAGAGTCTGGATACACAGACCCTTTGCATGCTCTGGGCTTCCACACTGGTCTGAGTTGGAAACCCCCTTCCTGCTAGCACTGCTGGCTCTTTTTCTTGCTCCTGATATGGTGATGGTAATTTCCCTGCAGCCTTTGAGGAGAGATGCACCTGGGCGAGCCTATGAAACACTCCTCAGGTGCATTTTATTCCTCTTCTCATCCACTGAAATATTTACACATCAAAGGGACCCTCCTTATCTAACGGGGGGGAGGGGGGTTTGGTGTTCATTAAAGCAGCACACAGGCAGTAACAGAGTTACCCTGCAGCACTGGGGTATCAGCAGCTGCTGAGACACAACCCACACGGGGCGTGACAAGGGACCTTTGCCACTGGCTGCCATCCTGAGAGGGGGGCACAGGAGGGCCGTGCTAGGCAGGATGCTCCGCAGCAATGCACAGGCCAGGAGACGTGGCACCTCCCTTAAACGAGCCCTCAGATCTAGGCCTTACTCTCTTCCAAATCAGCTGAGCTTCGAGGTTTTTAAAGCACCCTGGCATCTTCTGAATTAGAAGCCAAAAGAACCCGGCTACCCGAAGGCTGCAGGCAAAGGTGAGCAGCGATTCATGGGCATCACTGAACAGGGTAAGGGACCATTTCCATATTCTGTCTGTTCACACTCCCCATCTCCTCCACCACAATGACTGTAAGATAAACACTCCTCCTGCCCCACTGCACTCACCATCTCCTCAGGCAGCTCACACTGCACTTCCCTTCAGGGTGACTCACTCCAGATGTGTTTGCATCTGCCTTCCCTCTGGCACAGCTCCCACCCATCACTCCATGGACACTCCAGTTTTAAGGCATCCTGTGGATATGATCCATGCTGTGACTGCTGCAATGGCCTGGCATTTCTGCCCTCCTGCTGAGTAAGGCAGAATGGTGCCCTCTGTTCTACCCCGTACACCAGAGACATGGCTTGAAGCTGCTGCAGAAGCAGGTGGACATGCTCTACAACTCCTTGCCCAGGCCAGGAGAGGTGTCAAGAGGACTTTCAGCTCATGTCAGGCACCTGCTGCACCATCCTGCCACCCCAAAAGAGCTGCAGGGTGCTCTGAGTCTGCTTGCAGCACTGCCAGCCCTGGCACGAGGAGCATCTCAGCCAGGAATGCCCCTTGGGCTGCAGATGTCCACACTAGCCATGTGCCTCAGGGCCCATTCCCACCCCTCTGGCTTCTCTTGAGCTCTCTGGTGTTTCTTCTTGGGGGGGAATAACACACGAGGGGCCCAAAAATATGATATTCCTATGGAGCCACGTGGCTCTGGCCAGCCAGCACAGGCCTCTAACCTCTCCTTCCCCTCAGCCTCTCAATTAGCTTTTGCCTTCCTGACGACTTCACTCAACACCTAGAGCGATTAGAAGCCAGAGGAAGGCCTCAGCTTTGTCTCAAATGATGAGACAGATTAATCAGCTCCAGTTGCACTGAATTACCCAGTCGGGGCTCACAGCAACAACCTCCGATTGACTGGCAAAGCAGCCAACATCCTCCTTTCACTGGGGATAATCAGCCAGATGAATGACTAGGTGAGGGTGGGCTGCCGCCTGTCAGGAGCTGGAATATAAGTCAAAGCACTTTGAAATTAAATCCTTGCTTTGACAGGGAACTAATGCAGAGATTTTAAAGTAGGTGTAATACACTTAGACAGGCATGTGTGCAGCCCAGTGCGAGTTGCCACGCTTTGAGTAAGTGTGTCCCAGATAATACAGAAAGCAGGAAAATGGAGTTGAAAAGACAAAGGGAATTTTGAATAGCTCCAAACCAGCTTGGCAAGATTTTAGAGATGGTAGCAAGAGGTTTTAGTAATGAACCTAACTAACAACATTGTCAGGAGGAGATTTGGTGCACAGTTGTTGGCTGCCTGGGATCTTGGATTTCATACCGAGCAGCCATCTCATGTTGCTCCTGGCTTTAAATTAAGTCACTTGTGCCCATATGGAAAGACGGAGGCACAGTGGATGGAGCAGACAGGGATCCCCACCACATCTCTTGGCCTTGGGGTGAGTAAGCCATGGTGCCACGAGCTCCCAGGATTTCCCAGGAGCTGACCTGTCCAGACAACTTCAAAGGTGAATTTAAGCCTTGATATCTGCTCAAGCATCACCCTCCACCTGCACATCCCAGAGCCTGTCATCAGCCACAGCAGCTCACCGGGCAGCCCTAGTGAGATGCCAGTGGGGGTTGCAAACTCATCCCTGCTTTCTCCATCTCCAGATGCTGTTTCCCTGATAGAACACCCAGAACACACACACCCCTCCCGATCTCTCTCCTTGGTCGTGAATTTTCAAGTGCCAAAATTTGGCATTTACAGTGAAACCTCAGAAACTGGGATCCGAGAAATCACT
>WEKX01015856.1:130640-163145 GCA_013390025.1 Pitta sordida
GCCGGTCAAAGGGGTGGTTGCTGAGGGAAGGCAGCCTGGGCGATGCCAAGGCTGCTCCCGGCAATAAGGCAACCCAAGGCAGCGCCAGGAGCATGTCTGTGCTCGGCTTCTTCACAGCCACCAGGAAATTACCCCAGAAACACGAAATGCAGAGAACCTACCCTCTCTCCTCTGCGAGACTCCCCCGTCTCTCCCCGCACCCACCGAACCCGCCCGCTCGGTGAGGCGGCAGCAGTGCGGGGGCGGCAGCAGTGCGGGGGCCGCCGGCACATCCCCCCCGCCGTCCACGCCGCCGNGGTCTCTCCCCGCCTGCCCTCCAGGATGAGCCCGGAGTATTCCCTGCGCTCCTTGCTGCTCATCATCCTCGCCACCTTCTCGGCCAACGCCAGCAACTGGCTGTGAGTAGCCGCGGGACGATGGGGGGGACACGGACACGCTGCCACTTGTTGGCAGCCCCGCGGGCGCGGAGCAGGTGCAGCGGGGTCGGGCAGCATCGCGCCGTGATCCCCCAACCCGCCGCAGCGATGCTGCTCGGTCCCCGGGGGGCATCGAACGCCCGTCCCCATTGCTCGGGTCTCCACTGTCCCCGCCTGACCTCGGGCGCGCTGGCGGAGGGGTCGCAGCCCTCATCCCCGGGCAGGTGGGCGGCAGGGGATGCCGACCCTCCCCCGCCGCTCGGGGACGGAGCATTGCCGCGGCTGGTGGGACAGGGGGTGGTTATCGAGCCCCGTCCCTTTTTTTTTTTATCCTTAACTTATGAATCCTGACGACGCCAGAGGTGGACCGAGGCCGGGGCATCGGGTCGCAGCGGGGTCTGAGGGTTGGCGAGATGCCACCCGAGGGCCAGCGGTCCCGGGAGGGATTTGGCAGGACTGGGGCGGCCGAGTGTGCCGGCCCCGGAGATCTGCAGCGAGCAGCGCTGCCCACGCCTTGGGCCCCTATTCCCGGTAGCAGGACGGGTGCCGGAGGGCTGTTGCACACCGCAGAAGAGCCCGATGACATCGGGAACCCGCTGAACAAACACTGAAATAATGTGTAAGGTAAACAGGGGCGGAAATCGTTCTGGAAAATTCCTACGTGTTTGCCAAGGCGGTGGGACTGTTTTCTGGAGAGACACTCACACCCTCCCCCCACCCCACCGCCAAGGCAGAGGGGATGGAGCATGAGAGCACCTTCCCACCTAACTTACAACGAAGGTGTCGGTTCCTCCTAATAAATCTGCCCTGGGGGGGATAGTGCTTCCCCTGCTCCCGCTGCTGCCTGCTGACGGCAACTACTAGTTAGTTCCCAAGCACGCACCCAGAGGATCCGCTCCCCGGCTGGGAGCACAGGCCGCCTCCGTCTCACCTCTCAGGCAGGGGGTCCCTGGGGCTGTCGGCATGAAAGATCCTGAGTGGCTTGTACCTCTCTCAGTACCTGTGCCCGGCTGAGCACGATCACACAAGGCACTTTCCCCTCTGCATCCAGATACGGCTCCCATCCCTCCTGCCTTTAGATTTTGGCTCGCTGTGGGACCATGGTAGTGCTTGGAAGATGCTCCCTGTGCCTGGAGAAAGCGCCAGGTCAGCGGCATTCTGTCCCACCTGTGGGAAAAGGTGCTCACCCAGCGGTAGCTGCCCGCGGTGCGTTAGTGCTGAGTCTTCCTCCCCTCCTCCTTTGCCAGATGGAGCGACTTGCGCGCCACGCGTCTCCAGCGAGTGGTGGGTGGATCATAGCAGCTTCAAGGTGGTCTTGTAAGCTGTCGTGCTTCTGGTGGAGGTATATTGGGAACTGTGGGAGTGTTTTTCCTGCAGGGAGAAAGTCCTGGAGGATGATGGCAGAGCTCTGGAGAGGAGCAGCCTCAGCTGCCCTGGGACGGGCACGAGGGAAAAGGAGGATTTCGTGAGCGGGGTCAACAAGGTGCCCCGCACGGATGCGCAGAGGTGGTACCGCCCCGGTGCCCGGCGCCGTAGGCAGCTGAGATGGGATTTGGGCAGGGAGGAGGAGGAGGAGAATTTGGCCGGGGAGGGCTCTGTGCAGCCGTCCGTGCTGGCGCAGCGAGGGTGGGCGCAGGGGGCTCGGCGGCAGAGCCGAGGGCTCATTCCTGCCAACAGGGGAGTAAAAGCAGATACATTTCAGTGCGTTTGAAAGAAAGGGGGTCAGAGTTTTTTGATCTTGCGAATGTATCATGATAAAAGGATCATCCCCCACTCAGTGCTTTTTATTCTTTGCCTTTAGGATTAAGACAATTCCCATTGTTTATCTTCTCACATCAGAAACAAAGGCTGCCGGAGGCAATAGAGTTAGAAGGATCCCAGGAGTTATCAGATATTCGAGGAATGAGTGTGCCTCGTATGTCTTCACGCATGTGGGCTCGACATGCTCGGCGTTCCCCCAGGGCCGCTCGGGCGCTGCCAGTTTGTGCCCAGCACACAGGATGGATCCAGCCTTGCCCGGGGTATAGCTCTACACACAGAGGTGTGTGCACTGAGTGGCAGCGCAGTGAAGTTTGCTTTTCCAGAAACCGGCCGGATTAGTGATTAAACTCAGTTGTGACTCCCCCCCCGCCTTAAAGCTTCCTTCGACCTGTCTGGACTCGCATTCTCCAGCACTTTGGAGAGATGCTGCTTGCAGCGCTGGGGCTGAAGCTTAGATTTGTGGGGAAAGGGCTCGTTTTGGCCATGCAATGGTGTCCACTGAGATGCCCCATCAGGTATAAGAAGGAGACCAGGGATGTCTCAGATGGACCAGGCTACTACAGTGACCAGTGAGCTGGAAGGGATTTTGCCCATTTTTTTCATTAATCAAACCAAGTACAGTGGTAAGTGTCCCCACCTGGCGTGTGGGAGACCTGGGTTCAATTCCCCAGGGAGACAGTGTTAAGAGTTGGATTCGATGATCCTTGTGGGTCCCTTCCAACTCAGAATATTCTGTGAACTTTCTACCTGATTAGGAAGTAAACCTCAGGTGTGCTTTCTCTGTGTCTTGAGTTTTAGGAGTTGCTGCTTGGCATGTTGCTTATCCAGAAAAGCTGTTCTCCAAATCTGAAGAGATTCTCTATTGCCCCTTTTCATGGATGCCTCAGGCTTGCTCTTCCTCCTGCCCTTAGAGGTTCAGCTTTAAAGCTCTGCCTCCTGCCTCTTCAGGCACAAGTTGTAAAATTAAATGAAGGGTCTTTTACATTTCACTGGCTGTGCATGAGAAGGGCCCTCTGACTTCTTCTTTATCTCGAGAGGTCTAGGAATGTGCTTTATACAGGGGAAGCAGCCAAGTTGCTTTCCAAAGCAACTTACATTTCACAGACTCAGTCTGTCTCCTGAACCTGCACGTGCAGGGATGTGGTTGAATTTGGGTGCTCCAAACCCATCCTGATGTTGGGGGTGTTTTGTAGGGAGTTTCAGCATCTCCCCATAGCTGCCATGGCATTGCTGGGTTCTGGTTTCAGTGGCAGTAACTTAGTTAGCTATTTATTATTTTATTTACCTATTTTGGAGGGAGAGAAGTCCACCTGAAGAGGTGAACTAGAAAATGTGCAAAGTGGGATGTGGATGTGTAAGCATCCACTTTACTACCTGAGGCAGGGGGGCTGCCATAACCTGTAGCTGTTTAGGGAGGTTGAATGATGGGAGTTCAATCCCATGCCCAGAAAACACTGGATAAAACAGGACAGGGCTCCTTAAGGGATGACATCCCTGGCTACCAGACTATCTGGGAATCGCTACAGCCTCTTGCACCTAAAACTAGCTCTGGAGGGGACTCTCCATATGGACATGGATGGTCTGAGTTCCGTGTGCCATGGCAGAGCAAGGTGTGCCACCAGCAGCTCTGTCTACCCCCTATTTACAGGGGTTAAAAACTTCCATCTGGGATTGAGACTTGGCTTACAGGGTCAGGAGCACAGGTGAGCTTTTAACCCTTGAAAAAACCCTAATTTGAGCACTCTGGGAAAGTTTGAAGTTGTGAGTGTCCAAACAAGCCTGGCTAAGCCGCTGCTCTGTAACTGCTTTCTAGGGCTGGGGGGGAAGGGATAAAAAGAGTTCCCTGGCCCCCTTTCACTTGAATGTGCCAGGGCCCAATTCTCTGTGCTCATCCCTGCCAGCTTCACAGTGGAGATGCTGCAAGAGCAGTCTGAACGTTCATTTTATGCCTGTTTGGGTCATTGTGCAGTGCAGAGGGTTTGGGAGGAAGCATGGCTGGGTCCTGCATTTGCATCCATCTGGTTTTAAACCAGACTTTAAGGTGAGTCTCCCTGGCTTTGGTAGCAGGGAAAGCACTTCACTTGGAGCCTGGCTTGGTTTAATTTTCTACAAGATTACACAGTTGCATTGTCAATGTGACCCTTCCATCTCCTGCTGGGTAGGAACCAGTCCTGCATTTTCCCATTGGATGCTGTGCTGCCATGGCACAAATACAGCAGATGCAGCTGCCTCCAGGGCTTCCTTCTCCCTGCTCCTGGTTTTTGCTGTGAGGACAGTGTCAGGAGGGTTCCCCAGCCACGTCTGTTCAGGCAGCTGGGATGGTGGGACACAGAATTTGGGTTTGATGAGGAATTTCCTTGCTGTGAGGGTTGCTGTGTGTTGGATGAGAGATCCTCCAGTTCTGGGGTGCCCAGGACTCCTTTGCATTGCCCTGGGGATCCCGTCAGGTCCATGAGATCAGTGCATGAATCCATGCCACCCATTCCCAAGGATGTGGGGTGGGAGAGTGAAAGCATCAGCCTCCACAGGAAATAGATAAATACTAAATTTTAGTATTTATTGATTGATTGATTTGTAAGTCTTGCCACTTCTGACAAAACAGCTATTTTTAGCTCAGCGATGAAAATGGATTTGCTCTGGGTTGCACCTTGCAGAGCCAAGAAGCCTCTGCCAATCCTGGCACTGGACTTCCAAGTAGTTT
The DNA here is from genome assembly GCA_013390025.1 of Pitta sordida. Taxonomy (NCBI): domain Eukaryota; kingdom Metazoa; phylum Chordata; class Aves; order Passeriformes; family Pittidae; genus Pitta; species Pitta sordida. Next base: position 135,519 of record WEKX01015856.1, read on the forward strand.
GTCTTGTCTGTGAGCGTTGGTTCTGTCTGGCAAACAGTCAGGGTGCAGGAGGGCCTGTGCTCTCTTGCTCCTCAGTGGTGATGGGCATTTCTGTCCTTTCCTGAGACACCCCAGTCTTTCATAGCAGAGCCTTATTCTAGAGAGGATGGACACGAGGGAGATAGAACCACTCTGCACCCCAAGTTGTTCTTAATTGGATGAGCAAAAGCAACAGGTTCTTTGCAGTGGTTTGCTATTTCTCTGTGAATCTCAACTGGGCTTTTGCATTGAAGTAAAAAAATATTCATGTTCCTCTGCTGAGAGTTACTGCCCTCCCAGTTAATTCATCCACATGGATGGAGAGAAATGCAGTACAGCCATTTTCTTAAAACTATGAAATGGCTGAGCAATCCTGGAGGCTTCTTTGCATTTCCTGACAAGTGCAATGGCACTGGTTCTTACAGTACTTGATGGTTTTAAGAAAAGCTTGAAATCCCTGTGAGTCCACAAAACTCTGTGATCCAAGGCTGCTGGAATGGCAGACTCTGCTCTGGATACCCAATACCCAGCCTGGGGTGGGTGACCCCCAGCAGCATCCTCCAGGCTCTCAAGGATCTGCTCCTGTGGGCTTTGCAGCCAGGAAGGGTCGTGCACGATCTGGCTGGCTCACCAGAATTGGAGCCACTATTGTGCTTTCGTGGAATTACTTGAGGAAAAAGTAATTGGGTCTCCTGGATGATGGAGAGCAGCCTGGGATCTGCTGCAAGTTGGGCAAGACCAAACTAATCCTGCAGAAGTCTTCCCTCACCATGTATTTGCAAATTCTGATAAAAACTAAAAAATAGCTTCTATTGACTGGTAAATGATGTCGTAAAAGGTGTTCAAAACAGATTTCCAGTGCGGATGGAAGTTCTTTCCACCTTCCACGCTGCTCTTCCCCATTACAAAGTAGAGATTTTGCCCCCAGATGCTCAGAAAGCCAAGAAGCAGCACTGGCTTAGGACCAGCAGCTGAGCCACCTCATTGTCCCCAGGTTGTGATGGGGACAGGCAGGTCACCACCAGTGGCTGGGTGTGTGTGGGGTGCAGGGTCCAAGGAGTGGGGGACAGGATTGGACCTGGCTCACCCTTGAGCTGAAGTGGGGGCTGTAGGTAGATAATGATAAGTGTAAAAATGCCTCTTCCTGCAAGACTGTTTTGGCAGCTGTTAACTGGAGGTGGAGAGTAGGTGTGAAAAGCAGCTTTCACCTAAAACATAGTGGCTTAACTGTGACAGGAAGGACCAGGGGAGAGTGGTGTTTCTTCCAGGGAAGAGACCAGACAAGGTGTCAGAGGATGACTTTGCAATCCATAATTTACACTGCTGCCTCTCAAACAGGAGTAGAGCTGAAGTATCTTTGCAATTCAAGACTTGGATGAGCCTTTTGTTGCCTTGGCTGAGTGTTCTGAGCTGACCTGACTTCTCAATATCTATAGAGTGGTTTATCAACGATGCCACTGGCCTGGGTCTGACTGTTGGCATTTTCAGGAAAACAGTCCCAGAATGAGACAATACAAAGAGTTCTCATACTTGAAACTTGTCTTTTATGTAAAAGAAACACCAGAGATCTCTCCAAGCTTTCTCCAAGACATCTCCTGCATCTTCCATGATTCGCCTCCATGGAGAATTTGTCAATAACTGAAATTTCTACGCCTTCCCATGGCAGGGAATTTCCTCTGCTCACCTCCTGGCTCTGTCTGCCAACTGCTGTGTCTCTTTCAATGCCTTATTGTCATTCCACCAGTTATTCTTTCTCCTGAAAGTATTTTCATCATTTTTATTTAAGGAGGGCTTCGTGATATCCCCCCCTCCACTTTCCAAAGCTTTCTGGATTTGAGGTTTACTTACCTGCCATCTTCCAGGGTGGATTAACTGCAGCTGGGGTCTTCAGTCCTGATCTCAATACCATGGATGGAAAAATAGGAAGAGCTTTCTGTTAATTTTGCCCTAAGTCACTGATTTATTATTAAGAGGGAGCTTGTTCCGGGAGTGACTTGCCTGAATTTAAAGAAAGGAGAAAAAGGCCATAAAGGCCACAATGAAGTAAGAAGACAGAACTTGAACAAGTGGTGTGGGCAGCAGCTGACCCCTTGAAACATTCTTTGCCCAGTCTTGGAAAAGGAAGAAAATATGGCATCCTTTGGATGGGTTTTTTTCACAAGCAGGGCTGAATTAAGACTTAAGTTATGATCTCTGCACAGGCAGTCAAGATGTAACATTGTGATGGAGATCTGCACTAAGACCTTGTAGAGGGCAGGAATTGTTTGTTGTGTCCTCCTGCTCTGGATCTCCATGCAGGTCGACAAAAACTCTGTCTGTGGTTTCTACCACCTCAGCCCAGGAAAACAAACTTTGGAGTGAAGTTCTCAGTAAGGACCAGGCAAAGTTCTCAGTCCATGGGTACAGTGAGATGCTGCAGGTGGGTTTGGTGACTTGCTTGGGCTCCACAACCCTGGGAAATGTGCTGTGAGCTGTGGGGTGGAAGCACCTCTGAGTGCTGGTGAGGGCAGAGCAGGTTTCCCAGCTACCAACTCACCCTTCATCTGCCCCAGAGAGGGGAAAAGGGGTGAGATTCCCCACCTGGTGCTTCTGAATGTGGTGTGGAGAGATGCAACACGAGAGCCTCAAAGCTGAGGTCATTCAGTAAAGGTCCTTCCTTACATCCTTGCCTCAATCTCTGGATCTATCCTGGACCAGAGACCAGCATGGGAGCCTCCTCCCATGTCAAAACACGTGTTTGGGAGAGCAGTGATAGTTTTCATGGACTGCTAACAGGATGAGTGTGGTGGGGCCTCAGCATTTTAGGTACAGTTACCTCAATCCCCACAGAGGGGCTGGTAAGCACAGGCTGAGGAGGGATAATGGGACACAGAGGAACCTGTCAGGGGAGAGAGAGGCCAGAGCACCATTCTGGAGAGTTTCATCTTATTTGTCTGCCCTGCAAAACAAATTACCAGACCTATTCATGGAGCACTGTACCCATCTTTGAAGCATCCTTGTCCTTTGTTTTATTGTCCCAAACATCATTAAATGTGTGTTGAGGAGGCACATTATCAGGTACATCTCCTTGGAAAAGCATGAAAGGCTCTTGTCACACTCTTCTTCATGCATGTCTTGAATTTATTGTTCCACATTGCCTGGAGAATCTCAAGCTGGGAAATATATTGGAAAAGGAGATGATGCCCCATCCTGAGCAGAGCTGATGTTAATGTGGCTGCTACACCTGCAGCACAGCTCTCTCCTGCCAGGGTTTCTGCAGTCAGAGCAGGCACTAACTCATCTGCAACACCAGCCTCGTGGCTTTGCTGGTTCCTTGGCATGATAAATGCTGCTGGAGTTGCCAGCAAGGGGGTAAGTCAAAAAAGCACTGGAGGGAGATTCTGATTTTTCTTGGCTTCCAGGCTCAGACCTGAACAACCAACCTACACTGTCCTGGGATGAATCTCACCAGTGCACTATGTTTCAGCTTCCCCATGCCCAAACTGGAATGATGGCTGGGCCTGGGAGGGGACAGAGCTGTTACAGGCACTCTGTGTGTCCTCAGCGTCCAGCATCCTCAAAGCTTCTGGAGGTGGTTTGGTGCCTTCACCCCAGGTCAGCCGAGTGCAGTGAGATGTGAGAAGAGCAGTTGTACTCCCTGTCTGCGACTGCAGCACAGGGACAGGGACACTCACTGTGTGCTGTGGGGCCAGCAGAAAGGTGACAGCCCTGGATTTGGCCACGGTGGATTTTCAAAACCACTCATATGCATCAGGTCCTCTCCTCTTCAAACAGTGTTGTGTCCTTGGAGGAGCAGGAAGGCAAAGATACTTTGCTGCTATGAAGGCTAAAAAAGCACTGGGCTCTGAAAGCCCAGCAGTCTGCTGCTTCCTGCTGCTGGAGAGGGATTCAGTGATCACACACAGGGAAAGCTGAATGCTTTTGACATCTCACCGTGCAGGCTCTCCACAGACATTGCAAGCCAAGACAGCTTTTCTCCCTGGCTCCCACAGTCCCCAAGTTGTGAGCACAAAACCAAGCTGGTGAATAATTCTGCTGATGCACAGAAGAGAAAATCCTGTTCTCTCCTCCTGGGGCAGACTGGCAGGGTTAATGAGAGGAAGAGGCTGTGACAACTTGATTTTGTGGCTGAAGTCAGCAGATCTGGCTCCTGGGACACATGGGAACTGGCAGGGAGCAGGAGCCTCTTTTGCACAGTCACTTCTCAGAGGCAAGCAGGGCTTCAAAGCAAAAATCCTTAGCAGGATGTTGCAACTTGGGAGGAGAGGGGAACAAAACCAAGCAAACAAACCCCCCCACAAGCTCTGTAGGTCTGGGAAATGCAGAGTCAAGGAATGAATGAGGTTTCCAAAGAGCCTCCACTTGGTACTTGCATCTCTTCATGCAGATGAGACATGAGCTGGTGATTCCCAAGGATGCTCAGGGTGGTCAATGAGTAGGTGCAGGCATGAGTTATGTGCTTGCCCTGGTAGCAGAGTGTCATTTGAAGCAACTGGCAGCAGCCATGGGAAGGAGGGAGTCTCTCATACGCACCTGAGAGCACAGGTACTGATAACTAGAGAGTATCTTGGATTATCCCACAGCCCTGCTGGATAATCTGATTAAGTTTTATCTTAAAATCCTTCTATGATCTAGAGGCTGGCCCCAGGAAAACGGAGCTGGGAAATGGGTGAGGAGGGACATCATGCCCACAGCCCAACAAGGGGTGGTGTCTTGGGTTACTGGGATGTGCAGCAGGGACCATTGTGCCCAATGGGCGACAGGATGCTGAGAGCTTTCCAGGTGCTTGCCCCTAAGGGATGAGCTCCCTCATTGCCCTAATGCTGACACTTAGGAGCAGCTCTGGGACTCCTCCTGCTGAGGATGGGGCTCTGGAAAGCAGAGCACATGGTCCCCTTCACACAAGGCAAAGACCTCATGGCCCTGTTTGTGAGCTGGGCTGGTGGAGGAGGTGCCAAGTCTGTGTGATTTTGCCCCAGAAAGCTCCTGATTCTCTCTTCCTCACTTCAAGCCCTGCTTGATTCCCAGGTGACAGGAGACCTGGCAGGTACCAGAGGCCATCCTGGCCTGCTGGGGGCTGGGGCAGCTGAAACTAGGCTCCAGGAGGGAAGCGGTTTGGTTTGGAGGGTGGTGTTTGCTGGTGATGAGCACATAGCCATGCTGTGGGACCAGTGTGGCATATGGAGCTGGCAGCCAAGTACTTGCCTGTCCTGCTTGTTTTGGCTGACTTTGGAGACCTCTGGCTTTTCCTAGTAGCACTTGGATATGCCAGTACTCAGGAGACCTGACCAGGCACATTCAGACAGCACTGAAAATATCTCCCTTGCAGGCAACAGAGGCAAAGGGGAGCCAGCAGCTGGAATCCCTGAGAGAGAAGGACTAGGCTGCAGAGGAATTTGCCTTGGGCTTGCTCTCTATCAGCCAAAAATGCATCCTGCAGAGTCACCACCGTGGTACATTTAAGGTGACCCCAGATAGGCACCATGTCTCAGCTAGACATCCAGTGAGAGATTTGGTCTCCTGGCTTTCTGCAAGGCAGGGTGTCCCAGATGAATATGCATTCCTGCTCCCCCAGCCCTTGCCTCCTAACCCGTTGTGCTGGTGTTGTGGCAGGTACCTGGCCAAGCTGTCCTCAGTGGGGAGCATCTCCGAGGAGGAGACCTGTGAGAAGCTGAAGGGCCTGATCCAGCGCCAGGTGCAGATGTGCAAGAGGAACCTGGAGGTGATGGACTCAGTCCGACGTGGAGCCCAGCTGGCCATTGAGGAGTGCCAGTACCAGTTCCGCAACCGCCGCTGGAACTGCTCCACGCTGGACACCCTGCCTGTCTTTGGCAAGGTGGTGACACAAGGTGAGCCAGTAGGGTGTGGGGTGATGCTGCTGGGGGAGTAGCTACAAGAGCAGTCTGGGGAGCTGCTTGGCCCTGATCCACTGGCTGAAGAGGGTCAGTGTTGGATCCTGGGGAGGATAGGTCCCTGGGCAGTTCAGCAGGGCTCTTTTCCCTGTGTTGGGAACAGCATATCCAGACCCTCAGCACTCCTAAACCTTTTTCACACCTGTTGTAGGGAGGCACCAGGCCAGGGCATCAGGAGGCCTTTGACAAGGACAAGGCAAGTTTGAACAGGGGTCCTAAAATCACCCTGTGGTTTCTCCTCTCTCCCGGACCAAGCCCAGGAGATCCACGCCACAAAGCCATGGCTGCATTTCCTTGGTCTCTTCTCTGGGCAGTGCTGGAGCGATGGCCGCTGCAGGGCTGGCATGTGGCTGCTCTCGAGCAGAGCCTCAGCAAATGCCCTCAGGAGGACTGTCTGCTGCCACAGGAGAAACACACAGTGCCTGGGCCCTCGAGGGTGGCATCATCGCCCACCACCAGCCCTTGGGGTGGATAATGCCAGGGCAGCCCACAACCCCTCTGATCCCAGCTGCAACCAGGCTTCCAGAGGCACAGGACTATAATCAAACCAGAGCATTGGGGTGAGGAGACAGACACCCTGTGTGCACCCTGAAGCATCCCTTGGCTCTTCTCAGGTGTCATCTGTGAGTGACTGTCCCACCTCCCATCCCGGGAACCCTAGAGCATCCCCCCCCCCAGCTCCTTCTCTGACTTTTCTCCCCTCAGTGCAGAAGGGAAGATCTCTTCTTTCTTTTTTTTTTTTTTTNGGTTCAGGGACTGGAAATACCAGAAATACCAGAAACTAAAAGTCGTCTCTTTTTAGGCAGCCACAGCACAAACCAACCAACACGACCCTACTATTAACCTCGATTAACTTGGACGCAGTTCAGTCCCCACACTGGCTGGGTCCTCCTTAGCCATTGCCAGCTGGGCCACCAAAGTCTGGGCTGCGACCACCAAAGTAGCTGCGAGCTGGGGTGATGTCTGCTAGCAAGACATCCCTCCTCTGCACCAATCAGGGGACCACCCCAAATGCCAGCCCTCCTGGCTCAGGAATGGAGAGTCAAATGGCCTCAGAGGATAGTGGGGATTTGGGTGTTGCAAGAGCTGATCCCTGGCCATGCTACCCTGTGTGTTCACGCTCAGGGATGCCACCAACTTCCCAAACAAGCCCTTCCCAATCATGGGACACCACATAGGTAGATCCAAGAGTAGGGACAGGTTTGCACACTGGGGACCACTGGGGTTTTGTGAAGTGCTTGGGGAGCAGAGCAAGACTTTTCAGGGTAGATTGAGACCTTGTGTAAGAGGGTGGCTGCAGGGGATGTGGGAAGTACGTTGGATTTTGGATGCAGAAGGGATTGCATGGCAGAGGTGCCCTGCAAGACAGTCTCTCCACATAAGCTCTGGAGAGCTCTTCCCACATTGGCAGTGCAACCTCTGCCTCTCCCATCACCAGGTTGTCATTTGCTCATCATTCATATTCTTAATGTTGTGGGGCAGTTCCTACCTCCTTCACTGTTGCTGCAAAATGTGTCCCAGCTCTGAGGGGTCTCTACTGAGCTGGTCCAGGCTTAGCACTGAGCAAACAGTGTCCCTGGGGTTGGGGAGAATGAAGGTCCTGCATGGAGTACCTAATCTGGGGTGGAAGTGATGGAGCTATGCTCTGCATAGCATGTTTTGCCAAGAGCCAGCTTTCAGACCAGTTTTTCAAGGGGTTTTATGTGCCACACCAGTGTTAGCAGAGACACGTGCAACAGCCCAGCAAGAACCTTGGGCTGCTTGGCTTGACCTCCTGCAGCAATCCCACTCGTGTTGCCTTGGACTGAGCATAGTTTGTGCCATTGCAGGGACACGGGAGGCAGCATTCGTCTATGCCATCTCTTCAGCAGGAGTGGCCTTCGCTGTGACCCGCGCCTGCAGCAGTGGAGAGCTGGACAAGTGTGGCTGTGACCGCACAGTGCAGGGGGGCAGCCCACAGGGTGAGTGTCTGAATGGAGGGGCAGCTGCACCAGGACACCAAATAACCAAAACACCTGCAATTCAAACCCACTCTCTGGAGCCATCCAGAAAGGAGGATAAAGTTTGTTGATCCAAAAAGGCACCTGAGAGCATAATCCACAGGGCAGAGAGAGTGTCTTGTCCATGTGTCACTCAGGGTCACACTCTCCAGCTTCGCCTATCCCCCAGGCAGCCCAGCCAAAGGTGGGCAGGCCAAACTGGAATTTAGGAAGAGCAGGGTGGAGAGTGCAAGCACCACAGGCTGGCTGTACCTGTCTCATCTGTGCTCTCTGCCTCAGGCTTCCAGTGGTCGGGCTGTTCCGATAACATCGCCTACGGCGTGGCCTTCTCGCAGTCCTTCGTCGACATCCGCGAGAGGAGCAAAGGGGCTTCTTCCAACAGAGCATTAATGAACCTCCACAACAACGAGGCAGGGAGGAAGGTAATGGCAAGGGGGAAACCTGGGCAGCCAGTGTGCAGCTGTGCAGCATCCCATCTGGGCTCTGCAGCCACCACTTGAGCCATTTGGGCTTCATTTAACCCCACCAGCTCACAGCCCCCCCAGGCCCCATCCATTGCACCCTCCCTGCTGTGCCCATCCTGTGCTGACTGTCCTGTCTTGTACCTTGTGTCTATTCCTCAGGCAATCCTGAACAACATGCGGGTGGAATGCAAGTGCCACGGTGTGTCAGGCTCGTGTGAGTTCAAGACGTGCTGGAAGGCCATGCCCCCCTTCCGCAAAGTGGGCAACGTCCTGAAGGAGAAATTCGACGGCGCCACAGAGGTCGAGCAGAGCGAGATTGGATCCACCAAAGTGCTGGTGCCCAAAAATTCCCAGTTCAAGCCACACACAGATGAGGACCTCGTCTACCTGGACTCCAGTCCTGATTTCTGTGACCATGACCTGAAGAATGGGGTGCTGGGCACCAGTGGCCGGCAGTGTAACAAGACCTCCAAGGCCATCGATGGCTGCGAGTTGATGTGCTGCGGCCGTGGCTTTCACACGGACGAGGTGGAGGTTGTGGAAAGGTGCAGCTGCAAGTTCCACTGGTGCTGCTCTGTCAAGTGCAAACCTTGCCATCGGGTAGTGGAGATCCACACATGCCGGTGATGCCCAGGGGAGAGCACCCACCTGTCCCCTCTTTAACTGACCCTGCTTCTCCCTTGCCCTGTGGCCAGGACTGAGGAAGTGACCCAGACACTGCAGGGAGAGCACAGCTCTTTACAGAGACAGAAACCCAGAGAAAAACAGATTTTAAAAAAAATATTTAAAGTTTCAAAAAAAATTGATCATTGTTGGCTTTTTAAATTTTGTTTTGTCTGCTTTGCTGTATTTCTTGCTGAAGCCAGAGCCCCTCGGTGTCCTGTGCCAGTTTGCTCTCTGGCTGGTGGGGGACCTGTGTGATGCCAGCTCCCATCAGATGGGTTCTTGCTGACTCCAGAGAGCTGCAGATGGGATGTGTTTAAACTGAGCGTAGTGCAGCATTTGAAATCTTCTGTCACAGTTATTTTTGTTTGTTTAAGGCATGTGCTGAGCATCCTAAAGCACTGCTGCCCTGGCTGAGCCCCAGGAGGGGATGGAGTGCAGCAGGTACATGGCAGGGGATGGGCAGGGGATGACAGGGTGGCACTTTCCCCCAGCAGTTAAGTTCCATGTGGAGACCAGCACCTCATTCCACAGTGATACCACTGACCACTGACGCTTACTGGAGCTGGGAGCTGATGGGAGGAAATCTCAATGGATTTCTTTTCCTCTGTCCCATAATTGCCCCAACCTTGTTCACCAGCATCCCAGGTCTCCTCTTCCTCCTCCACATGCCTTCCCTACCCAGGAGGGCTCAGGGGTCAGTCCCTGTCCTGCTGGATGCTGAGAAGAGCAAAAGTCTCAGGTGAAGTAATTGCTGGGGGTGAGGGAAAGCTGCTGCTGAGGGGAAGGGGAAGGCTCATACTCTGCTCATGCTCTGCTGCTCTCACTGTCTTGCCCTCGGGAAGCATGAGACAAGGACTGAGCCAGAGGGATGCTGCCGTGTGTGCCCTGGACACGGATTTAGTGCAGCAGGGCTCCAGCTGCCCCCTCCTGCTCCCTGTCCTACCCACTCTGGCTTTGTTCTGCCTGGAACTGACTGAGTGCAGAGTCCTTGCTGTTGGGCTGCGGGACAAAATATTTGGAGAACTAATAAGCAGAGGGGGACTGAGAAGGGAGGTGGAAAACGAACTGGTTTCTCTCTCCCTCACCCACTGGTCTGTGAGCCAAGAGGCAAAAGAGGAGCAGAGAAAAACCTAAAAACAGCACTTCAAGCTAACAGGAACATCTGCCTGTGATGTGGCAAGGAGTCAGTGCGGGGTGGCATCTCCAAGTGCTCCTGTTTCAGGAGGGAGCTCCCTGAATAGTCCAGGAAAGCCCAGAGCTGCATCCATCACCCTCCTGGCTGGAGGAGGGAGTCCCTGCAAACCTGGAGTCTTGTTTTTCTTCTGTGAGAAGGGAAAGCTTGGGGGAATGCACAGACATATGTGAAATCCTGTCTGTGCCGTGGCAGTGATGGGCTGGGGGAGAGCCTGTGGTCACTGGAAGGTCTCCAGACGCCATCTGGCTGGACGGCTGCTGACAACTGATTTGAATCAGCACAGAGTGAGGGAGGTTTGCATCACAGCACCCCCCAGCACACCCCAGCTGCCTCCCTCCTGTCTGCTCAGCCCCAGCTCCAATAAACCTCCAGCAGAGGGTGCGAGGTGCTGGTGGGGACACCCGGGTGACACCCTGAGGTGGAGCACCAAGGGTTGATCCACTCAATGCAAACCAGAGATCTCCTCACCAGGGCAGGAGTTGCCTCTCTGAGTTGGCTAAGTTGGCCAAGGGTGCAGAATTAAATTCCCAGAGAGGATCTAAGTTTCCCGGCTCCATCTCTTTGGCCCCCCAAAGCTGCAAGTCCTCAAGTACCTTACAGACTGTTCCTCCTCTTCCCAGCTCACACAGAGAAGGTCACAGACCTCAGGCCAGTGGCCAAGTCTTCTGCTCTTTGTCCATCTAAGATAAGGGCCAAAGCTGAACAAGACAATCCAGATCAATGTGGTGATAATCTCTGCACATGGGATTTTTCCAAGCTGTGATGAAAGCTGAGCCCTGCAAATGTCACCCAGAGATACCTCAGCTCGACAGCACTGTGCCTCTTCTCACAACTGTAAATTTCAGCACCAGAGGGGGCAGGAAATGCCTTTTCATATTTACTTTGTCTATTAAATCATGAGTTTATGCTGAACAAGCCATGGGGTTTTCCTATCCAGAAATCAGCTCCACTGGGCTGTGTAAAACCAGCACGTGCTGCAAATGGTTGTTGTCTCCTCCTGCGAGTCCTTAGCTGGGAGAAGAGGTGCCCACATGGGCTCCTGTCTCTCCTCAGGAGATGCTGGTGTTTTGATCTCATGCTGCCTTCCTGTTTTCCCATCAGTTAAAGGACAGCTTGCTCATTAATCTGCTGCCTTAACCATTTGATATACTGCTAGCTTAAAAGCCACTTCGATTTCAGTAAGTCTGTGACTTCCTCCTGTAGAGAGGGGATTGATTGGAACAGTGGTTGCCTGCCCTGCCCACAGCCAAGGGGCCACAGGTGCCTTATGTGCTGCTGGAAGCATCCTGACAATGGTTTTGAGGTGCATTTGAGCTGGAAGGGGACAAGAACTGCCTGTAGATGCCAAGTAAGGATCTGTTGCCTCTTGCCTCCATCCTAGTCCTGTGGGTTTCTAGATTTGGAGAGGATGCAATGGCAGATACCCAGGCATGTTCCAAGCAGCCCTCAGCCACTTGTCTTTTGTCTTTCCCCAAGCCATGAGCATTGGCTGCATCCTTTTCATGCTGTTCCCTATAGTCTAGAGCTGTTTGCATCAGCACGTGTTGCTGCTGGGTTTGGCTGTGCTTACATTATGCCTTGTCTCCTTTCTTTAGCCTCTCTGCTTGTGTGCTCTCAAAGCTCATCTTTCCAGAGGCTCATGGGAAAACCAATCTCTTCTCTCCCTTTAGCCTCCATGGTGGCAGCAGCTGAGGGGTATTTGGTTGAATTTAGTTGCTGTTGTTGGTGTTAGGAAGGAAGAAAATTATTCCTGAACCTCCCCAAAACCGTTGCTTCCAACAGCTCCTCTCTTCCCGGGTGGACCCCACCTCTCTGGCTTCCCCACTCCAGCTTCAGCCTCAGGTGAGGGACTGTCTCCAGTGAAACAAAAGATGCTTCACCTTTCTGCTGAAACAGGGTGCAGAGAGATGCTGGCTTCTCTGTGGCCATGGACAGAGCAAGACATTCATGTCCCCCTCCTCCAGTGCCCCCCACCTGCTCAGCCTGTCCCCTGCATCCCACACAACATCAGACACCATCCCACTATGCTTCTCCCCCCCTCTGCATCCCACCATGGACATGGCCCCGTCCCAGCCCCACAGGCCCTGCCATGTTCTTGTCTTCAGCACCCCAACACCCCTCTGTGGGGAACACGTCACTCCTCTGAGCACTCTCAGGATGACATCTCCATCCAGACTGTCCCACTCACAAACCTTCCTGGATGTCCCACTGCCAACGCAAGGTCATCATGGCAAAAGCAGGACACCACCTCCCTGCCCTGCTCCAGCTGATGCAGAACTCCAAGATTTTTTTCATATTCCCCAAATTCCCAACTTCACTACCATGTTCTTCTCCTTTTTCTATTTCTATAGAAATATTTCTATTTCCCTTTTCTATTGGAAAACCCACCCCAGGTGTCCAGCACCTTCAGCCCCTCAGCTACTTCATGCTCTGAGCTTCACATTTGCCAGCTCTCCTTCCCTGATCCAATCTGAGCACAGCACAGCCAAGCACATGGGCAGAGCTGACATTTCTCTCCAGCTGTTTTGACCACATCACCCTCATGCCCTTTACTGGCCATGGGCACTTCCATCACTCCCAACTATCTCATTTTGTCTCTCCAGGCAAGTTCAGCCTCATTTGCTGCTCCTTGCAAAGCAATTGAAACATCAATGCTGAAATTAATGGTGCTGATGGAGCATGAATTAGCACTTGCATCCTTTCCCTCCCCTCACGCCATCAGTGAACGTTACAGCAAATCCCTTTGTATATTCCTTCAGGGAGGAGCACAGAAATTCTCCTGTATCTCCTGTTCTCCCTTTATCCAGATGAGTTCACCAGCAAGGTGATGGAGATAGCAGGAAAAAAAAGGACCACAGAAAAGATATTTGAAGGCTAGAATGGTGTCTCAGCACATGGGCAGGTGGCAGAAGAGGATCAGTCCCCCTTAGAGCTGCCACACCAAGTGATTGGCAATGACAGTCTGGCACAGGAGCACCTACCCTGCAGTGACCATTGCTCCCACCTGCACTTGTTGAAGATGTCAGCAGTGCCTTGGCTGCCCAGCACGTCCTCCATCAGCACAAGGCCACGCTGAAGGACAGACACCCAGCAGAGCAGAGCCTTTGACAGCAGTGCGATACTCTGATGGTAGGAGGGCGCCCAGCCAGCATTCCTCAAAGAGGCCTCCTGACCCTGACTGCCAAAATCCTGCTTTAAGCACAGGAAAATAAATTGTGCAACCTGCCTTGGACCAGACTCTAACACTCAATGTGGGTGGAGGGGAGGAAGGGGCAGGAGGAGGGCTGAGGAACAGGCCCTGCCTCACAGCATTGAGGCTGGAACACACCTGGACCTGGAGCTTGAGCAGCACCTGCACTGGGCACTTCTCATCCCTCACAGACAGGCCCAGAGTGTTTCTGCAGTCACCAAGCTCCTACTCAAGCACCCAGAGGTGTGGCCATATGCAAGCCCCATCCCAGAGCCTGTGCTCAGGCCTCAGGAGCTTTGATCTCTCCTGGGCTGGCCTCCAGACCTGGCAATGCATTCCTTCCCCAATCCCAAATCTGACCGTTACTATTTCTTCAAGTGCATGAGCAAGTCTTGTTGGCCAGGTGAGCTCTGTACCACTGTGGATCCCCACACTGCTCCAGGCAGGGCCTCAACACTGGATATTTGGTCCAAAGTAGTAAAATGATCCATTGGGTTCTTCTCCTTTCCACTCTCCATCTTTCACCATAAGTGAAAGCACAAATTTCAAGCCTTAATTAGAATCAGTTGCTCAGAAGTGCAAAAAATAATCCACCTCAAAATCCTCAGTGGCTGTTGAGCCAACTTGTCCCTCCCAGCTCTGGTCTAGTTCAGTTGTTGCACTATCACAGCTTTGTTCCTGTAATTACACAGGCAGATAGTGATGGGACACACCATAATCTGAGAAGCCACCAGCTCTTGCAGTTCCCATCATTTGGTCTGCAACATGATTTCAGCTGTCTGCATGTACATCATCACTGGTCCAGAAACAAGAGATGCACAACTCCACCACACATCAAGGAGACTGCCAGAAAAAATGCCACGGCCAGGAAAGGATGCAGGAAATGAAAGCATTCCTGCATCTTCCCTCATACCCACAGCTCTCACCAAAGACACACGGGAGACTCAGCACCTGTCAGAGCCTCAAAGCCTCTGCTTTTCTGAAGGAGAGGAAGTTTATCAGCAAATGGCTCTTGAACCCAAGAATTAGAAATTTGAAAGGGAGTTTTCAGGCTGGTTCTGAAAAGAACAGTCCAGGCACCCTGTTGTACTGCAGAGTTGCTTGTTGAGCTGTGCAGAAAATTAAATGTAGCAGGATTATAGAAGCCTTCAAATGTGGCTGTAAAACAGAATGTCCAAGAATGACCACAGAAATATAGAACATGTTCAGAGCAGTGGGACAAGACACTGGTTCATATGTATCTTAATTTGAAGGGTGAAAAACATGGAATTATGGAAGAAAAAGAAAGGAACATCAGTATTCATGTGGCCTCTCCAAACTACCAGGGGTAGCAGACCTTGCACAAACAAGCTTCCTGAGAAAAATACAGGGTAACTGTCTGCCTGCAGCCACTTCCAAGGACACCGTGAAGAGCACAGATTGATAAACTCACAGAGTGGTTTGTGGTGGAAGGGACCTTTAAGCTCATCTGCCATGGGCAGGGACACCTTCCACTGACCAAGGTTGTTTCTAGCCCTCTCCAACATGTCCTTGGACACTTCCAAGGGTGAGGGGACCACAGCTTCTCCAGGCAATCACAACAGGACAATGACACTCAACAGGGTCTGGGACCACAAGGGAAGATCAGATCCCCAGGATGCTGTTAAGAAAAATGAATTTTGAGTTGACCATGGGGAAAGGTAGAACAGCCAAAGTGAGGAAGCAGTAGTGGAAGCCCTGCAGATACCTCATCTGGGACCTGGCCTGGGGTAAGTGCTCTGCTCCCTGGCCAGCTGGAAAACCTGCAACCATTTCATTTTCACAAAGAAACCCTGCACACCTGGGAGGGCCTCAGAGATTAATTAGCTGCAAAATAAATCAGTCCTTTGTGACTTTTTTCCTGCACATAGTAACTTTTTCATCTCCATTTTCCATGTGACACAGCCAGGAATGTCACTGGGATGATGGTGCCTGCAGGCTCAGGGAGTCAAGGCATCAATTACACCCTGCTCTTAGGTTTTTTCTTGTACCTCCTCTTGGTTAGAGAAAGCTGGTGTGTACCATTGCACCTGCAAACCACACGGAGTTTAGAACAGTCCTGGCCTCCTTGGGGAGTGCCAAAGGCACAGGGACCCTGGCAAGAGAGACACTCCCATGATGGGACACCATAACTGTGGAGAGCTGCTTGAGGAGCTGAAGGGGGAGGTAACAACACACCATTTAGAGGAGCACAGGCCAGGGCAAAGATGTGACTGAGCAGGCAAATGGAGATTTTGGAGCTGGGAAGCCTGTCCAGGCAGTGAAGGTGCTGTCACTTCCCCAAGCCCTCTCTGAGTTTCTCAGCCATCATGAGCTGGAGCCAGCCCAGAACCAGTCAAACAGCCCAGGAAAGGGCGAGCCCTGGGCTAGTGGGGATGGTGCCTAGAGAGCAGGGGAAGTCAAGTCAGAGTGATGGCATTGGGATAAACGTATTTGAAATCTTCCTGCATAGCTCTGCCACAGTTGCAGAGCAGCCCTCTGGAGGTGCCCAAGCTCTTCTGGCAGAGCAGTTTCCCAGCTGCATCCCACGCATCTTCCCATGGAAACCTCCTAGTGGACGCAAGAGCAGAAGCACCTGGTTGGGCAGGTAGAGAGCAGTGTTTTCATCACTGCTGAAATGCACACCAGAGATTGGGAGGGGCTGAGCACCCATTCTGCATTGAGGAGGAAGCAAAGGATCCAGCACTGAGTCAGGGATGGCACTGGGTCTTCCACAGGTCACCTGAGCACAGGGGCCATGTCCAGGGGCATTCTGGGCATGGTAACAGAGCCAAACTCAGCTTGGGAGGGTCTGTTCTGCACCCTGATACAGCAGAGGCCCTGAGCTTAATTCTGAAAGTACAGTAAAAATCCCCTCTAATAAACAAATTACAATGGTCTTAATGATAACAACCCCTTTTTTTCCTTTGTAGCAACCAATAGGAAAGCCACCTCAAGCTGGTTTTTTCCCCATCCTATTTCTGTCTCCCTCTCCCATTTCCTTCTATCCAATATTACCTTCCAAATTCCTACTCTGATCCTCAGATAATTCAAACATATTGCATTGCTTTACAAACTGTGTTATTTTATCCCTTTCACCTGCCACTTTTCTTTTAGATAAACACTCATAACTCCCAACATATCACTTTAACTCTTTGACCATCACTGGAAATTAAACCAGCTGAGACTGTCATGGGGGAAATTCTTTCCTCTCCTTTTCTGATCTTTTCTATGCATTAAGCCAAGCAAAAACTCACCTGCCTTAGCAATGCCTTCAGATCATTTTACTTAAGCTCTGCCTAATAATTTCACCAACTTCTGGCATTACTGTATCTGTCTAGGCCACACTTGTGGTGTAAAGCTGTCTTAATCACAGCTCCTTGTTGAGAGCTACTTATTTCCTGCCCCAACCACCAGCTCTCAGGATGTGAAGACCCTGAGCTGTGCACAGGACACCAGATTTGGATACAGGCACATCTCACACCATCACCCCAGTGCAGTGGGCATGGACAGCACCATGAGCAGGGGCTCAGCAAAACACTTCCAAATGAAGAGCATTTTCCTGATATTGCTCCCATAACACTGCCATCACTCAAAGTCCAGCCCTGTCTCATCCTTGCTATTGAATCTGAGCTCAGAGCTGCTCCAGCATCACCTCTTGCACATCAGCAGAGTCAGGCCACAGTGGAGCTCGGGAACAACAAAAACAGGGGGCAAAAGGGAAAAGTTGCAAGCTAGAAATCCCCTTTTCCCTTTCAAAAATCAGAATCACTTCAGTCCTCGTTCTCTCATCCATCACACAGGGACCCCTGTTCAGCACCTCAGGCTCAGTTACAGAATCACAGAATATTATGAGTTGGAAGGGACCCACAAGGATCATCTAGTCCAACTCACCATCTAACACCCGTACAGAGACCGAAAGCACATCCCAGAGCGGTAACACAAACTTAGATCCCTCACAGTCTAGCAGGCCACTGTGCCTGCCCTCCTCAGGATCCAGATCCACCTCCTGTGATCATGGCATAAACTAGACCACCTCAAATCCATCAAAACATCGAATCCACTCAGTCTTCCAACCTTAATCTGTTTTCTTTCCCCTAACTTCCTTGATGACGCTGGATCAAAGAAGGTTTTAGTTGCAGTTTGCTAAGGCAGGGGTTTGCTTTTGCCTGCAAAACATCCTGCTGGATATCCCACTCTGGACTGCTGTGGCCAACAGCCTGGCCCTCTGCCTCCCCTGCACCACCATCATGCCCTCAGCCTGGGTGACATCCCAGTCCCAAGGGGCTGTGGGAACATGTCACACATGGGCCAGGCGAGGTGTGGAGAGAAGTGATTTAAGCACGACTTTCCTGGTCCCAAGAGAGCCATCCATCAGGAGATGTCTTCTGTCACCTTCCAAGGCCACCTCCACTAAACTTCAGACACCGTTTCAAGGGAATGAGGGTCGTGGGAGGTCCCATGCTAATGTTGGACCTCCTGGCCTGAGCACACACTGCATCTCCTTCCCACCAGCACTGCTCCAGATCAGATCTCAGGAGCCACCAGATGGGACCAAATGGACAACAACTCTGCCATGGGAGATGGCCATTTGGAAACATCTCACGAATGAGGGGGGGATCCCATAGGCCCCTGAAAACTGCTGCTGGCTGCTTTGCCACAAGCCTCAACAGGCTGCCAGGGATTGCCTGGGTTAACAGGGCTGCTCCACAGAGCTCAGCCGGGGTCACAGCCCAGTGTCGCAATGTCTCTCTGAGTCATCTGTTTCCTCCCAGTCACTGAAAGTGCCCTCAAAGTTTGTACAGATGGTGCTTAATCCCCATTTGGACAATGGGCTAAAGGAAAGCAAAGGGGAAGGAGAGAAGGGGTGGGAGAGAGCACAGGCAGGATGGCAGGATACAGGCCAGCAAGGTGGCAATCCAGGAAGGGCACAGCATCCAGCAGGGATGGAGGCACAGGACAGGCAGCCTGGTTTAGCTCACAAAGGCCCAAAGCCTTTAGCAGTCAATGTTAAATCTCAGAGGGATTAGGACCAGGGTACTATGTCCACTCCAGCGACCTGAGGCTGCCTGGGGTTTTTGGTCCTTGAGAGCCCTTCTCCTGCACATCACCCTGGGGTCAACATGCCATGGGACAACAGCATGGTCGTGATGAAAGATGGTGGTAGGGTTGGTGGCCTCTTCCCAAGGCCAGGATAGCAGCTGGCAACACCTCCTCCTGCCCTAGATCCCGCCCAGCTCTGGGAAAGGATGGACAGCTGATACTACAGGAAATGGTGAAGTCAGCCTGCTCAGAGGGGAACGATGCTGTGCACAGCCTGCAAAGGGAAATGCTCAGCACACCACAACCAGCACCCAGGGCTTGGGTACTGGCATGTCTGGAGCTCCCAGAAACACTCTGTACAATACACAGGGTGGTGTTTTCAAGGCCTGTCCACTCCTGCCTACCCTCAGCTAGGCTTATATCAAGGTGAGGGAACCACCCCTGCAGCCCTGAAGGGATGGCAGGGCCAAGCAGAGCAGAAGGCCAAGAGATGGAGAGGATCAGCTCATGCTCGAGCAAGGGGGAAGCCTTTCTGCAGGGTAAAATCATCCATTCCCACTGCCTGCCCTTCCCAGCCACCAACCAGAGCACTGGGGGACTTGCAAACAAGCGTGAGAGCAAACCTGGGTGACACAAGGCAAGGAGAACTAGCAGTGCTCAACACAGGGATCGGAGACTGGCAAAGCCTCTTGCCAGTTTTCCCTCTCCAGCCCAGGAGAGATGACACGTGGCAAGGAAGCAGATTGCTCTCTCTGCATCAAAAGCAGAATATCTCCAAACCAGTGCTCCCTGGAAATGGGGTCATGGCCAAAACACCTCCACTCTGCAGATTCAGTTGGGCTGATGCAGCCAGGAGAAGCAGCACACCAAGGTCTTGAGAGCACTGAGCAAACCAGCGTGAGGCCAGCCTTCTTCCCCAGCCACACTGGCTGTCACTGTCACATGGCTGCTTGTATTTGACACAGCCCTGCACTTCAGAAGCAATTAGCAGCTGAGTTGAACTAATTCCTGGTGTGGTGGGTCCAACATAAACAGCGTAGGCTGGCCCATGCCCCACACTTTAACGCGTTTTGGAGGGCCAGGGTGTCCCTGCCAAGAGCAACACAAATAACCCACTGCTCCTCCAGGTTAACAGGCAGCCCTGGAGGGCTGGAGCGTAGTGGCCAGGGCCGAGTGCTGCCGCTGGCTCCCATGCAGACAGAAAAGCAGCCTCTGTTACCTGTGGGTCAGGAGGGAGGCAAGCACAAGGGTTCGTGTATGTGGTGCCTGTGCAGGGGAGTCTGGGGCAGAGGTGTGAGGGCGGGCGACAGGCAGCAGGGGAGCCGTGAGGGTGCGGAGCATTGCGGGGAGAAGGTACTTGCAAACAGCACCCAGGGGGTGTTTGTCAGCCCTGCCGAGGCTCCAGCAGCTGAAATAACTTGGGGAAGGGGGGGTTGGAGGGGAAACACTGCTGGGCCCCCTTGCCCAGCCCTGCTTGGCTGGGTGCTGCTGGGTCACCACAGGGATCACTCCATTCTTTCTGGAGACAGGGATGTTCCTGAGCTTGGTGACAGTCCCTGGCAGGGTTTTGGGATTCAGTTGAGACCTGTTGCAGCACATGGCCAGGGATCCACGCCAGCCGAGCAGTGCCTGGCTCAGAACATGTTCCCACACATGCTGAAAAATTACAGCCACTGCCCCAAGTAGGCAATGGAGAGTTCCCAGGGTCAACCCCAGTCCATGTAGAGCCTTAGGCAGTCCTGTGATCCTGACCAGGCACCCCCACACTGGACCACATGGGGCAGAGGGAGAGGGGTATTCAGTAAATGATGCCTTGCACAAGTGTCCCAAGCCAGGGCTGGGGAGAGTAACAGTGGGCAGAGGGCTCGAAGGCTGCCTGCAGGCAGGAGGCAGCCCCTTTTCCATCTCTGCCCAGCCCTTGGACTCCTTCCCACATTGCCTGTAGGTGCCCAGAATCTTCTAACCTCTGAATGCACCCACAAAGCCACAGGAGAGGAAAATGCAAGGGAGCCAGGCAGAGTCTAGTGGATGGATCAAGGGCTGGAGGCAGGTTTTGGCTTCAGTGGCAGAGCCAGCTCGCCATGCCTGGCAAGACTAGGTTGTTCCTGGGCACTTACTCCAGGCAGCAGGGTGTGGGAACAAGGGCCAGAAGGAGGATCCAGGGAACTACAGATCTCTCAGCTGACCTTGGTGCCCAGCAAGGTTATGGAGCAGATCATCTTGAGTGTGATTACACGGCACATACCGGACAATCAGGGGATCAGACCCACTCAGCAACGGTTTAGGAAGGGCAGGTCATGTCTGACCAACCTGATCCTTTATGATCAGGTTACCTGCCAGGTGCATGAGGGAAAGATTGTGGATGTGGCTACCTGGACTTCAGCAAAGCCTTTGTCACTGACTCCCATGGCACACTCCCGGAAAAGAAGGAAGCCCATGGTTTTGGACAGGTTAGGAACTGGCTGGATGTCTGGGCCCAGAGAGGGGTGGTGAATGGAGTTAAATCCAGTTAGTGCCTAGTCATGTCCCTCAGGGATCAGTGCTGGGCCCAATGCTGTTCATTCTCTTTACTGATGATCTGGATGAGGGGATTAATTCTACCATGGGCGACACAAAGTTGGGTCAGAGTGTTGATCTTAGGGAGGGTAGGAAGGCCCTGCAGAGAGTCCTGGACAGGCCAAGATCAACGGAATGAGGTTCAACAATACCAAGTGCTGGGTCCTCCACTTTGTCCGCAACCTGTGGTGCTGCAGGGAGTTACTGTGGCCGGAGTGGGTGGAGAGTGACCCAGTGGAAAAGTACCTGCAGGAGCTGGATGACAGTGACTGAATATGAGGCAGAACGTGTCCAGGTGGGCAAGAAGGCCAATGGCATCCTGGCCTGGATCAGGAATAGTGTGGCCACCAGGACTAGGACAGTGTACTCAGCACTGGTGAGGCCACACCTCAAGTGTTGTGTCCACTTCCGGGCTCCTCAGTTCAGCACACTGAGGTGCTGGAGCGTGTCCAGCGCAGGGCAACAAAAGCTGGAGAAGGGCCTGGAGCACAGCTCCTCTGAGGAGCAGCTGAGGGAGCTGGGGGTGTTCAGCCTGGAGGCTCAGGAGGGACCTTATCACTCTCCACAACTACCTGACAGGAGGGTGTAGCCTGGTGGGATCGATCTCTTCTCCCAGACAACCAGGAACAGAATGAGGGGACACGATCTCAAGCTGTGCCAGGGAAAGTTTAGGTGGGACATTAGGAAAAAGTCCTTCACAGAGAGTGGGAACAGATATTGGAATGGGCTGTCCAGGGAGGTGGTGGAGTCATCATCCCTGGAAGTGTTTAAGGGAACATGGAACTTAGTGCCTTACTCTAGTTGACATGGTGGTGTTTGGTCACAGCTTGGACTCAATGATCTCAGACGTCTTTTCCACCCTAAAAGATTCTGTGATTCTGTATCTTCTCAGTCTATTCCAGTGTATCCAGTTAGGGAGATTTGGCTGCAACCACATCTCCAAGGTTTTATCCTCAGGAGGGTGGGCAGGAGAATGCAGGAAGCCACAAGTACAAAGTATGCCCTGAGATGGTCTAGACAGATACCACACCAGTGGCAGCTCATTTTGGGATTGCTGTGCAGGCAGCTGAACTCCCAGGACATCTACCTGTCAGATTCCCACTCTACCCAAGCAAATAGTCAGGGCCACAGAGGAATAAACATACAAAACCAGGACCTCAGAGTCTGTCCCCAAACTCCAGGCCAGCTGGGCATGACCCAGTGTGTTGTGCCACTCAGGATGCACAAAGTGTAGTGGCACTATTGATGTCCCTTGGAACCAGGGACCTGCTGCAACCACTGCTCAGGCACATGAAAGCTGGAAAAAACAGGATTTGGATTTTGACTTGGTTCCCCAGCTGCCAGAACCTCCACAAAATAGAGGAGACCCTCCCAACCAGGGATGCTGATATACAGCCAAGCAGCTGGGTCTCAGCCTCTGCTGTGGCCTGTAGTGGGGTCTCTGGTCCTTTGAGCTCTGACTGCACCTATAGTGACCAAAATGATCCTTGTTGTCACTACAGTGATATCACAAGAGATAGAAGTGCTCACTCCTCCCTTGCCTGTGCCTTCCAACCAGCCCTCAGGAGAGAAGCAGGCAAGGAGCCAGAGCTTGTGAGCTCAGCGAGCAGGTTCAGGAGCTTTTTGGATGGGACAGTGTCATAAGACTGACAGACTCAGCTGCATACCAGAGCCCTGGTTCCCTGAGCTGCTCCCAGGCATAAAAACAGAGTGACACAGACCTTCCCAAATCAGCACTCTGGTCTCAAGACATGCCTATGGGTCATCGGAGCCAGCAGAAGCTCCTCGAGTATCACTTGTGTTCATGTTCCCCTCTCACTTATCCTCATTCTCCAAGACTCCAGGAACCAGGGTTGGTCTTTAGATACATACATCACTCATGGAAAGTGGCAGGATTGCTCAGGTGCCCAGGAAGGAGCTTAGGTCCCTCCAGCTTTCTTGGGGTGCCTTGGGGGTCAGTGCTGAGAGAGAATGGGGTCTGTCAACGAACACAGAGCACATGGAGCCTCCCTCACAGCTCCAGCAGGGGCAGGACCTGCAGGGTGCACCACACTCCTCCAGCCTGACAGTTCCTAACTCCACCCAAGTCAGCAATAAAAGGCATCTGGCAAAGGGTCGTGGTTTAACTCCAGGCAGCCCCAAGCCCTCACAACCACTCGCTCACTCCCCCATCGGCAGGATCAGAGAGAGAACCAAGAGGGTAAAAGCATGAAAACTCAGGCTGAGATAAAGACAGTTTAATAGGGAAAGCAAAAGCTGTGCACATAAGCAATGAAAACCAAAGAATGAATTCACTCCTTCCCATGGGCAGCAGGTGCTCAGCACCTCCAGGAGAGCAGGGCCCCATTCCCACATAACAGTTACGTGAGAAGTCAAATGCCATCACTCCAAATGTTCCCCCCTTCCTGCTTCTTCCTCCCACCTTCATACACTGAGCATGGTCTGGAATATCCCCTGGGTCAGTTTGGGTCACCTGTCCTGGCTGGGTCTCCTCCCAGCCCCTCCCCAGCATGGCCTTGTCTGTGTGTCAGACCCGCTCAGCAGTGACAGACCCATCGCTGTGTTACCAACCCTGTGCTCAGCACAAACCCAAACACAGCCCCACACCAGCCACTGTGGAGACAGTTCACTCTACCACAGCCAAAACCAGCTCATGAACAGGGAATAACACGGCTCTAGCTCATGTCCCTCCTCGAAGGCAGGGGACAGGTAAGGAATGAACTGGAAATGTGGCTTCACTCATGACTCCTGTGCAGAGCACACCTGTCCTGGGCTCTGGGGCTGGTTCTGATTCTGCCAGGCAAAGGAAATGTGGGAGCCAGACTTACCTCCAACACACAACAACCACCTTGGCATCACTGCTCTGGCAATGCACCTCCAAATCCTGGAGATGGAGAGCTGGGAAAGGGCACTGGACATCACCCCCAGTCCCAGCAATGGCACCACGGGTGGCTCAAAGTGTTTTGAGCAGCTGCCATCACCCTGGAGCTCCCCACAGCAGAGATGCAAATTGCTCCATTCCCATCCCAAAACTCTTCCTTCGAGACAGTGTCTCAAGGGTCAGGAAGGGAGCTTCAGGAAGGGAGGCCACAGCCTTAGCTAACCCTCAGTCACACAGCAGAGGTGTCTGTCACCAGACCCCCTGCTCCCTTGGGCAGGCACACGAGCAGCAGGCTCAGCAAACAGCACCGTCAGTTCACAGTGTGCTGTGCTGTTTTAAACACCTCAACAGTAAATGGCACATTCTGCAGAGCCCTACACACAAACTCAGTTATCTTTACAACCTAAGCTGTAATCTTCCTGAGAATGAAATCAGGCCTGTTAGACCAAGACTATTGTTTTCAAACTCAAATTGATGTCAGTTGCAGGAGGGGAGAGAAGGCAGATATCCATGATCATCCATTGTCTGGGTGGGTTTGTTAGAAAGTTTGACAGATTAACCCGTGCTGGAGCCAGACTGGAGACAAGGCAGGATGGAACCAGACGGGAGCAGAGGGAATGAGGGAGCAATCAAACTGCAGAGGCAGAACATGCACCATGAAGTGGCCAGGGACCCCTGGAAGCACCAGGGCAAATTGGCTTTAAACTGAAAGAGAGGAGCTTTATATTAGACATTAGAAAGAAATTTTTTTCCCTGTAAGGGGGTGAGGCACTGGAACAGGACACAGAGAGAAGCTGTGGCTGCCCCATCCCTAGAAGTGTTCAAGGTCAGGTTGGACAGGACTTGGAGCAACCTGGTCTAGTGGAAGAGGAGGCGGAAGAACATGAGCTTTAAGGTCCCTTCCAACTCAGACTCTGTGGAAAAGTAGATGCCCAGGGCACCACGTGAAGGCTTTCCTTCATCCACTGCCAAGTTCATCACTGAAGATGTCCCACTAGACAGACACATCACGCAGCCCAGACCCTTTCCCATTCCTCCCAGGGTTAAGAGTGCAACTGAACACCCACATCAGTCAGACCAGGCAGATCATCTCCCATTCTGTCTCCAGACTGGGCTGAGAGACAAGACAAGCTTGATCAGTGCACAAGATCAAAGCTCACCTTTCCAAAAGCCCCTCGAGCAACACAGTCCACCTCAGCTTCAAAGCTGTGCTGCTCTCTAGCCATGGTGGCTGAGCCCTGGCCAGACACCACTGTTTTCAAAGGTATTTCAGCCCCTCATCATCCAGATTAAAGTCTCAAGGGATTTTTGGAGGCACCTCAGTACCTGCATCCATCGAGTTCTCGAATTACATCTCAAAAGGTCTCCTGCTCTGCTGCAGCAGCAGCCACATCCCCAGGTTTCCTGGGCAACAGGTGCAGCTGGTAGCAGCTCTTCCATGTCCCATTGAACATGTCAGCCTGGCAGGTTCCAGCTTGCTCAGTTTCAGCAGGCAGAAGATGCTCTCACTCTTTCACTAAACCTCAAAAGAAAAATCCCAGCCTGCAAACCCAAGCAGCATCTCCCCCTCATGCAAGCCCAGAAGCCAAAGCTGATCTGCTGGCAGTGCCCTCCCTGACATAGGTTTTGTCCTGCTCAACTTATACCACTTTCTTTCACCAAAGAGGCCAAGCAACCCAGGTTTATCAGGGATAAAACACCAGGACACAGCAGTAAAGGGGCATCCACAGAGAGGGAAAGGGTGGCTGGGCAATGTTCTACAGGCTTCTACCAGTCCTGGACTGTGCAATATCCCAAGCTGTTAGGGCCCACAAGGATCATCAAGTTCAACCCCTGGCTGTGCACAGAACAAGCCCAACAATCCCACCATGTCCTTGACACCATTGTCCAAATGTCCCACTGCCATGGAGAGCCTGTTTCAGTGCCTGACCACCTCCCCTGGCACGACTTCATGCCCTTTTCTCGAGTCCTGCCACTGGTCACCAGAGAGCAGAGAGCAGCACCTACCCCTCCACTGCCCCTTGTGAGAGAGCTGTGGATTTCAATGTCTTCGATCTGGCCATGCCCATAAAGCGCCTACGAGGACACAGCATCAGGGCAAACAGCTGCTGAGGATGTGCCTGCTTAGCAGCCAGAGACACTCAGGGAAACCCAGGCTGCTCAGCATAGGCAGTGGAACAAACTCCCTCACTAAACCCCCAAGCCTCTCCTCTTCCTCCTGATCCTCTCCCAACCAGGGCTGGGTTCATCCAGAGGAAGCCAAAACCAACAGCAGCAGCAGCGGGAGCACAGCTGGACGCGGCTCACTCGGCCACGCTTGGCCAGCGCTGCAGCCCCGGCACAGTTGTAAACAGCTCAGCAGTTTGTGCACGTCCCGGTACTGAGGTTATACAAAGGAGCTGGAAATGTAAATGATTGCAGTAGACCCACAGCCGGTGGCTGCTGGTGCAGACGGCCTCGGCAAAACGAAATCCAACTCCTCCAGCCCCCTCCTTGGCACTGGGACCGGGGACTGGGCTGGCCAGAAGCGCACAAAACCTTTACGTGTTTGCCATCTAGCGGGCTGTGACAGCCTAACAGGGACACACAGGCCGACAGGGACACACAGCCCAACAGGGACACACTCCTGCCGGAGACACAGCCCACGGATGCTCGAGGGGGCAGCCGAGGCAGAGGGGTGGAGCAGGATCTCGCAAGGCATCGTGCAGGTAAGAGACCAACTCTGGGAGAACATGGTTTGGGACAACATCCACCAGGGCAAGGGGGTCGTGCTTATGGAGCCCAAAAATCCACCCCAAACAGCTAAGGTGGCCCCATCACAGCCACCAGCGAGTTGCGTGAGATTGTCTGATGAAGGGCAAGAAGGGTCAGCAGAGGGATCAGGACAGGCTGATGGATGGGCTGAGGCCAATTGCACAAGGTCCAACAAGGCCAAGTGCCGGGTCACAGCAACCCCAGGAAGGGCTCCACGCACAGGGAAGAGAGGCTGGAAAGCTGATGGGTAGAAAAGGTCCTGGGGATGCTGTTTGACAGTGGCTGAACTCAAGGCAAACAACACCTGGCCTGTACCAGCCATAGTGGGGGCCACAGGAGCAGGGGAATGATTGTCCCTCTGTACTGGGCACTGGTGAGGCACCTTGGGATCAGTTCTGGTCTCCTCATGACAAGCCAGACACTGAGGGGTTGGAGCATGTACAGAGAAGGAAGAGCTGAGAAATGGGCTGGATCACCAAGAGTGGCTGAGGGAGCTTGGGGGGGATGCTCAGCCAGGAGAAAAGGATGCTCAGGGGGACTTTCTTGATCCCTACAACTCCCTGAAAAGAAGGTGAGGCCAGGTAGGGGTTGGGTTTTTCTCCCAGGTAACAAATGACAGGAGGGGAGGAAATGGCCTCAAGTTGTGCCAGGGGAGCTTTACAGACTGTGCTGAGTGGGAAGGGACCCACAAGGATCACTGAGTCCGACCCATCACCCCTGCACAGGACCACCCCCAAGAGTCACACCATGGGCCTGAGGATACAAACCAAACACTCCTGGAACTTTAGCAGCCCTGGTGCTGCTGTGACCTCTCCTTCCCTGGGGAGCCTCTTCCAGTGCCCAACCACCCCCTGGGGGAAGAACTTTTCCCTGAGATCCAACCTAAACCTCCTCTGACCATTCCCTGGCTCCTGTCCCTGCTCCCCCCAGAGCAGAGATCAGGGCCTGCCC
>WEKX01015856.1:163153-209976 GCA_013390025.1 Pitta sordida
TCCCGCTGTGGGAGGGACATTGTGTCCAGAAGGATCCTGGGACAGACAGTGTGGAAAGCCTTCCTGAAACCCAACAAGATTCCATCCACTGGCTTCCCTTGGTCAGCCAGGTGGGTCACCTTGTCACAAAAGGAAATCAGGGTGGATAAACAGGACTTTCTCCTCCTGAAGCCGTGCTGGCTCTGACCAATGACTGTGTTGTCTTTCATGACACTTCCCAGAATAATTTACCCCATAACTTCACCAGGCACTGAAGTGACAATGACAGCCCTGTAGCTGCCAGGGTCCTCCTTCTTGCCCCTCCTGAAAACTGAGACAATGTTCCCCAGTTCCCAGTCAGCTGGGACCTCTCTGGAATGCCAACACTGCTCAAAAATCAAGAGAGGTTTTGAAATTACATTAGCAGCTCTTTGAGGATTCTTGGATGAATCCCATCAGGCCCCATGGATTTGTAGGGATCCAGCTAGAGCAGCAGATCCTGCACAATTTCAGGGTGAACTGGGAGTTGATCATTCTCACAGTCCTGGTCCTCCAGCTCAGGGCCCTGAGACCCCCTTGGTCCGTCATCCACGTTGAAGATAGAGGCAAAGATAAACACCTTTGTCTTGTCTCTGTCCCTGTTTGTGAGTTGGCTATCCTCATCCTATGGAATGATATTTCTATACTGCTTATTGCCATTAATATATTTGAAAAAACTCCTTTTATTGTCCCCTACATTTCTGGCAGTTTCAATTCCAGATGAGTTTCAGCCACATGAATTTTCTCTCTACAGTGACAACCAGCATCTCTGAATTCTTTCGGTGTCACTTGACCTTCCATTGGGCACACACCTTCCTTTTCTTACCTTATTTCCAAGTCAAGATCCCTGCTTGGCCACAGAATCACAGAATTACAGAATATTATGAGTTGGAAGGGACCCACACACCAGCCTTCTACCTCTCCTGCTGCATTTCAGGAATTCTGCATTTCTCCTGCTGCATTTTTGGGAATTGCCTGTTCCTGTGCCCTCAGGAGGTGATGTTTGAAAAGTGACCAGCACTGATGGAGCCCAGCACCTGCAAACACATTTCCCTAGGGACCTCCCTTACTAACTCCCTGAGCCTGCTCTCCCCATGGCCAGAGTTGAGGTTTCACTGGCACTTTTCCTCCTGCCCACAGAGATTTCACACACAACCACCTCAAGATTCCCGTGGCCAGGACAGCCACCAATCTCCAACTCGTTCATGAGATCCACTCTACTGATAAGCAGCAGATCAAGGAGGGAATCTTTCCAAATCACCTCCCTTAGGACTTGTTCTATTGAACTGTTTAGATTGGACATTAGGGAGAATGTCTTCCCTGAAAGGGTGGTCAGGCACTGGAACAGGAAAGTGGTGAAGTGGCCACCCCTGGAAGTGTTCATCATGCTGGGGACATGAGTCAGTGATGGGCTTGGCAGTTGAGCTTGATTATCTTGGATTATCTTGGAAGTCTTTGCCACCCTTAATGAAGCACAGAACAGATGCCACCCCGGCATCTGCTGTACATGGTCGCAGAAGGGGCTAAACCCCATTGTTCAGGAATAGTATTTTCATTTTCCAACATGCTCCAGCCAGCTCAGCTGCTGGCTCAGTCAGTGGGGCTATTTGGACCCACACAGCCCCACAGCCCTCTGCAGGGCCTTTAGGATGGTAAAGGGCACAGGAGAATCAAAACACACCACATTATGTAACAGCACTAATGAGTCAATTGCTTTAATTTTCATCCCAACAATAATTCCTAAGGAAGAAAAACCAAGTTTGTTCAGCTGTAGTTAAGGCTGAACAAACAGCAATAATCACTTTTGCTTTGTCTCTTGGATGAGACTCTACAAAGTGTCACATTTTGAACAAAACCCAAAAAGATGCCCAAAATCTAGAAACCCAACAGTGCCAGGCCCAAAGCTCTGAGGAGCTGCTGCTGCTTCACACCACCAAGACAGGGGATTAAATTCCACTGGATGCCAGAGCCTGCAGGCAGCTCTCCCCACTGCCAGACTAGCTCCTCCATCTGCTCTCCAAGAGGCTTCAGCAGTGCAGGATCTTGTGGGGATCAGGAGCACAATCACGGGCAGATCCTGCCAGAGCACACGGGAGCTGCTGCCTGGCTGTGGCTGCTGGCAGCACTCACTGGCATCTCTCCATGCTCTCCCCACATGTAGAAGGCAGCTCAAAAGGACAGAGGCAAAATGGGGATGGGGCAAAAGAGAAAAGCAAGCAGGAAGGATAGATGGAGAGTGATTGCAGAGGGGTGAAAGGGGTTAGAGGTACAACAGATAAAGAACAGGGTCAAAGGATGTTGGGAAGACAGACAGGGCAGAAAGATATGGAAGACTGCAACTGGGAGAAGAAACAACAGAGGGAAATCAGCAGGAGCTTTGCCTTTCTCTTCTCCAGTCTCCCCAGGATGTTCCTTGCAGCTCACCTGGGCTTAGCTGGAGCAGTGACACCCTCTCTGGAAACCCCAGGCTGGTCCTGAGCCACTCTGTTCAGGTCACCAAAGATTTGCCACATAGTCCCTGAGGTTGTTATCAGCAACCACAAAGGCAGCACCTTGTCCATCTTCAGCCCCTTCACTGACCCAGGCAGAGAACCCCTGTGGCTCATCCCACAGGATCCACTGGCAGAAGAGGCTGGGCTGGCACGCCCTCACTCAGACTCAGGTGAGCACCGTCCAGCTTCACCTACAGCTCTGGCCATGGTGTCAGAGCCACTCTGCACACAACACAAAACTACCAGCCCAGAAGCTGGATTTGATGGGAGGGAAAGCCCCCTGAGCACCGGAGGGGACCCCACAGGGAGGTTGGCTGCATGGGCCCTAGTGAAACACATGCTGAGCAGCAGTGAGAAATTCCTGATTATTTCCTGCAGACGATTTCATCTCTGCCTGTTCCTCTGCTGTATGTAGGTGACAAATTCCTCTCTGTCATCCGAGCACATCCCAAATCAGGGTGATCAGTATTTGTCAAATAAGGAAAGAAGATACGGCACAAAACATTTCCAAGTTTAACAGTGCTTTAGTTATCAGTAAGTGCAAGATACATAAGCACCTCTTGGGATGGGTGTCCCTGGTTTGCCATAGAGAGGTATTTTTCTTTGGTTTTCCCTTTTTCATTAATTCAAAGGAAATAAAATAGGGCCTGCAGCTTCACTGCATCCCTAAAGCTTGGGGACTGCCAGCAGCAGCCCAGATTTGTGTCTCAAGGTAAAACATAAGGCTGGTCAGCTTCAGCAGAGCTTGGTGCGCTCACCTCTGCCTCCAAATCCAAAAACACCCCAGTTCTACAAACACAATACCCACCTGGTTTAGCCCCAGAGCCCCACTCCTGGTGCAAAACATGATCAGAGAAATGCAGCCTCATGGAAAAGGCTTTTTCCTTGGGCTTCAAAGGCAGATCCCTCGAAAACTGCAGCTGCTGCTGCACACTTGGTTGAGCTGGGCTGAACAGAGTCACCCACAGCAAACCCTGACAGTGAGCAAACAGTGCAATGTCACACCAGTTTTGCCCACAAACCTCTAATTCAATCTACAGGAACCACTCAGCTCCAGTTCCTATCACAGTGATTCCAAAGGGCTGAGCAAATCCAACCTTCCACCAGGAACCAACCCCAGACAGAATCATGTCTGAATCAACACTCATTACCTCGGCCTTTGCTGGCACAGGAGGTTCCAACTCTGAAGTAAATGCATCCAGGGATCTAGAAAAGCTGTGGCTGTCCCAGTGTTCAAGGCTAGCTTGGACAGTGCTTGGAGCAACCTGGTCTACTGAAACTGTCTTTGTCTATGGCAGGGGGTTGGAACTAAATTATCTTTAAGGTCCCTTCAAACCCAAACAATTTTAGTGTTCTGTGATCTGTCAGCACCATCCCCTGGGCTCTTGAGTATCCCCTGCCATCAGCAGTGACCTGTGTGTCCCAGCACTGCCACCACCAGGGATGCTGTGCCCAAGGACGGGCTGTCACCTCATAAAACCATGTTGGGTAAAAGCAGCGAGCAACAACCATCACAGACCCTGTGCCACACCGTCCTGCCTCTGCCCTCCCTGCTGTCCAGAAAGCTTTTGCTCTGCAGCTGCACTGCTCAGACACACCCAGATCTCAGACCCACCCCTCATGTTTGCTCACAGGAAATGAGCCTCTTGGCTGCCAGGACAATGCCTCAGCAGTTTCTAAAAGCAGTGCTTGAGTCAGACACTCCCTTGGAGAAGGAAGAAGTCACAGCAAGATTCCAGGGCAAGCCTTTCCCATGCTGTAAGCTCCCACATATCCAAGTATCTCCCTGCACCTTCACAGCACACAACAGCCCATGCAGGCAGGGAGAGAGGAGCTGACTGCACTGGCAGGCCACAGCTGAGGTGGCTGCAACACTCCTTGAGAGCTAAAACAGTCACTTACCTCACCTGGAAGACACCAGGTCTCAACTTGTGCAAGAACACGCTCTTTGTGAGCTCCCAATCATTTGATGTTTCTGGTTTTGCCCATTAGCCCTGGCTGCATTTGAAAGGAACTGCTTCTCATCCTACCCTGACCCTGGGATGTAAGGAAGGTCCACAGTTCACAGTGGAGACCAGTAGGTGACAGCCAGCAAATTCAGAAACCATGAAGGATGAGCTCACCCCACTGTGAGCTCTGGGAAGCAGGGAGCACTGCACCAGCATCTCCAGTTCCCCTCAGACACCCAACACTGAAAGGCACGAGAAGAGATTGGGGAAACAGATGTCTCAACCTGCAGAGAAGGAGGGCAGGGCTTTTTGAACGCTTCCACCTGATGGGAAATGGAAGAGAAATACCTTCAAACCAGCAGAGCACCATGAAGGAGGGGTTAAGATGCTTCACCTGCTTCCCTGCTGCCTCAGTCTGATCCTCCAAAACATTCAGGAAGGGCCAAGAGCTGTCCTTCTCCTGGGTAAGCTCCCTCCCTGTAACCAAGTCATTGGGAGCACAGGGAGGTCGTCACGGCTGTGTGATGGGGCAGCGCCCTAGACTCAGGTCCTATGGTAAAGCCAAGGAACACATATGTATCCCTCCACTTCCAATGCCCTCATCCTTCCAGAGCTGGATGTTGGATAAAGAAACAAAGTGTTCTCCTCTGTGGAAACATGAAAAATCCTCCCCCATCCCCATGCAGTCAGAGGTAGGCCTTGGTGAGCATCATCACCCCAAAATAAGAGACACTGATGCTCCCGATGCTCACACACACACACTGAGTGCTGGCAGGTCATCAGTGTCCTGGACTTGTGCCGAAGGACAGAGAGGAGCTGGACTATCCAACAGTGACATTTGCTGGGATTTCAGTGCAGTTCCTGCAATGTCCTACGCTTTGGTACACCTCATCTGCTGTAGCTGCTCTCAGGGAAACAACTGCCCACCAGAGCACAAGCAGACGGGTCTGGGGTCACCCAGCAGGAGTGAGCACACAGGGAGGGAACAGATAGGGCCAGAACACCCCTTGTACCATGGCGTTCAGACTTTTTCCTCACACACCTAAAACATTATTCACCTGAGCTCTTTTCCAGGTTGAGATGTGCAGCACACAGAGGCAAAAAGGAAGGTGTGTACAGGCAGTAACCACAGGCTGCCCTACAAAACCCTCTGCAGGGTCCCAATTGCTTCAACATCAAGGAAAAGCTGGAAATTCAGAACTAACAGAAGCATTTTCACACATGCATAAAGTCTAACTAGTACATAACTGGTTTATTTTTATATAGTTTATACCAGCACAAATACCTATGGCAAGTTTAAAGGCGATGGCAAACCTGTGCTTTGCAGCACAAGCCTATTTCTCACCAGAGCCCTTGAAGAAGTTGCTGTAGGGACTTCAGTCTGCGTTTCCCTGCTCCAGAACTCCACCAACTCCCCCTGGAACATCAGGCCACCTCACATGCAGGAGCCAACCTGCACGACCCTTGCAGTCAATTCATTTAGCACCTCAACAGCCCTTTTTAGCAGCACCCACGACCCAGGCACCACTGCAGGTCACCCAGGAGGCCCAGAGCGCTGCTGGAGTCATGCCCATCCTGTCGAACCCGGCAGGATCCCGCTCCAAGGGCCGCTCAGCTCCGAAAGATTCCATTGGCAGGGGAGGCTCTCATAAGCAGGTGACGTCAGGGCCAAATTTCAATCTCAGCCCTTCTGTCCCAAACCACCAGAGGGCAGCTGGAAATGCACCATGGACAGGCACAGACACACTGAACCATTGCAGAGCATCCCT
The DNA here is from genome assembly GCA_013390025.1 of Pitta sordida. Taxonomy (NCBI): domain Eukaryota; kingdom Metazoa; phylum Chordata; class Aves; order Passeriformes; family Pittidae; genus Pitta; species Pitta sordida. The sequence continues at coordinate 169,382 of WEKX01015856.1, forward strand.
CCTGCCCCACAGGAACAGAACAAATACCTCAGCACACACTCCAGGTGCGAGGAGATGCCTGTCCATGCCTCAGGGAAGCCCCTCCTGCTGCTGCCAAGGGCCTGAGGCAGACACTGCACTGGGTCCGTGTGGTCTTCAGGGCTCACCTTGACAATTCAAGCCAAAAATCTCCCTGTGGTAAGGAAAAGAGTTTACTAATTTTCAGGGACCACTAGATTAGGGGCTGATCAGACAAACGCACCTCCTTGGTTACTCTGAACCTCCGCCAAAGCTGACAAGTAGGTAGAGGGCAGCAGCATCAAGCTGGGACTTAAAAAAATACAGAATCTATACCCAAGAGAGCTCCTGAAATCGGACAGGAGCCCTAATGCAGATCAGGAGTTCCCTCATCCCCCCCCCTCCTCCACCTGAGCTACAGCCAATTCCTTTTGTATCCAGGTTTTTCCCCTGATCTGAGCCCACAATAAAAGATATTTTTATCTCAACTCACTCTAGTGAGGAACTGGTCAGTTCACACCAGGTTCCAAGGGAAGGAGAGGGAGAAGGCTCTTGCTGGTATGTTTATAGCAGGGCAGCACAATCTCCAGTTGAGAACCTGCTGAGCTCCAGTCTGGGCTCAACTACCAGTTTATTGCACAATCCTGGACAAGTCATTTAGGTCAGGAGTTCACACAGAGCTCCAGCCAACTCCAGGCTCACGGTTTCTTTTTTTCCAGACTCAGTTTCAGGAACTGATTCAGCCCATGAAAGGGACAGATCACCACTGGAACTAAGGTGACAAAACCAGCAGAAATGCACTGCCAGAAGTAGAGGGCTGCTCTTTGCACCAATTAGAACTAGTTTATTCGTATTTCAATCACCTCAGGATTATTCTTCAATTCTTCTGGTTTTTGAAGCACTAATTTCCTCTTTCATGCTTGATCTTCTCTGTTTTACTGCTCACCAGCAGGAAGGTCTCTGGGCACCCAAATGCTGACTTTGCACTCCTCCAAGGGATTGAAGAGGAACAACAGTGAGAGATGTTTCTCAGGGGAAGCAGAGTGTGGCAGCCATGGAAAGCACAGCAACACATCTCCTCAGCACCCACTGACCAGAGCTGCACGGGGAAAGAGCACCTGGCTCACCTGAGCTCAGGCAGCAGCAAGGCTGGACCAGAGCAGCGCTCACAGTCTGCTTTTAACCCTGCCAGCTGCAAACCAAGATCAAGGCCAAGACCCAGAGGACACTGCTGCCTCTTGAGAACACACCAAAATCATTGGTCTGTTTTCAGCTGCTGTGCACAGACATCAGCAACTTGCAGGAGCAGCTCTGCCAAGCAAAACCACCACAAGAGCAACACTGAGATTTCGAGGCCATTCAGACTCCCTCCAGCCAGGCCCCAGGGACCCAAACATTTTACCTAGTACAAAATCCACCAGCACACTCCAAAACCACTCTGGGATGTGAAACAGAGCACATAAAGGACAGACAACACGGGAGATTTGCACATCAATCCAACGTAACGCTGAAGTAGCTGCACCCTGTCAATCTCCCATCTGGGAGCCCCTCAGGACAGGAAGGGCAGACAAATGTAACCCAGAGACAGTGAAGCACAAAGCAGACAATCTCAGGTCAGACAAAGTAACACATTGCTTGGTTAGTCCTTCAGGCCATAGGCAGCAGCCCTACCTGTTGGTGTACAACCATTTGGGCAATGCACGAAACCAACTAGTCAGGAGCCTGGATGACTCAGCTGTGCAGTTGCTCCCAAAAGCTCTTCTCTCAGAGGTTTTATCAACTGTGCTCATCTCTCCTGACTCAATACCCTCCCCTTATTTTAATTAGGGCCACACCTCACTAAGTGCAATGCCCAGCACTGACTGCAGAGGAGAGGGAGGAGAGGAATGAACACAGCAGAGCAAAGGAACTGTCTCTCCTAGGAAAACTGCAGAGCTCGGTCTGTCTCACTGATCTCCCAAACACTCCAGAAAAGACAACCACCACTGCATCTGCTTTCAACAGCTCTATTTCCTCCAAGGCAAAACATAGTCTCCCACTGCCCCACAGGGAAACAGGCAAGGAAGAGCACGAAATAGCTCATGACTCCAATATGTTTCTGATGGCACAGCAGAGGGAAGCTTGGAGAGAAAAAACAGCCACTAGTTTAAAACAATCTTAGCACCAGCCCGAGTTACAGCAGCCACACAGAGCCCATGCCTGCACCAGAACCTGCAGAAACAGGATTAGCTGAATCAGCTTACACACAGTCAGAAATTTCCATGTATTAACTAAATCAGCAAGGGAGGGACTGAGCTAAGGGTGTGCTTCCAAGTTATCTCCTGCTTAGGAAAGTAACTCCTTCCCACCAGTGATCAACCCTGGCATCCAGCATCTTGGCTTGGGTTACAGCTGCAAGTATGTCCCCTACAAGAGGCACAACTACACTTCCTTACTCAGTTGGTAGTCCTCAGTTGACAACAGCACAGTGGAAAACCAAACTGATTGATGCTGTTTGTCACCACAGCACACAGGAGTTTACCTGGGAGAGCTGAAGCAGTCAGATGGTGGGCATGTTCCCCCCTCCTCCCCAACTCCGTATACCAGATCTGCTCTCCAACTGCCTTCCCTTGCAGCTGGATTGGTATCCACTTGATCCTGAAAAACAGGCAGTGGAGTCCACAAGTCCATCAGGAATGTATCCTGCAAGATGTCACATTTCCATGCAACTCCTGAACGTAATCATCTGCCAGTGCAGCTTAATGGAGCTGCTGTGAAGGATGTGTGGGACAGGCAGCCCAGCAAGGGAAGGGGATGATCTCTGCTTCAGAGACAACAAGCACAGAACTACTTGCTTTGAGAATCCACCAGAAGCAGGAATTCTCACTACCTGATTTAGAGTTAGGAACTGGCTGTTCACAACCAAAATCCCCAAATCATTAATCTACCCCTTATGCAGGAAGAAGTGGCTGTTTAGTAGAAACTACATGACTAACCCAAAGATTTAATTATAAAATTGCTGTATGTCCCAGCCATTAAAACATGAAGCTGCTCTTCAGCCCTCATGCAGCCCTCAGTCCTCAGAACAATTTTAAACACAATTCTCAAGTGTCTTCCCACTGGAGATGTTCAGCCCTTTACAAGAGACCCCACTAGCACAGGTAAGGCCAGGCTGGAGAGAGCCTGGAGCAACCTGGTCTGGTGGAAGGTGTTCCTGCCCATGGCAGGGGGGTGGAATGGGATGGGTCTTTCAGGTCCCTTCCAACCCAACCCAGTCTGGGATTCTGGAATTCTGTGTAGCAGCAGGTTAAGTCACCATCCCAAACCTTATGTGCTCCTTGTGCTCCCGTGCTGCAGCACCTCAGTGACTCCCCCAGGTGAGAGGGGGACAGCCCTGAGCTGTGGGGGCATCTGCAGAGACAGGAGCAATCTCAGCTCACACCATGGACTAGCTTATCAGATCAAAGGAAGTGCCAGGTTAGTGCCACCTCTCTCCAACCCACTGGGTTAAAGCAGCAGTTCCAGAAGGAGAAGAAAATGGTGGATTTGCCTGTTTTTCATGCTGTCATATAGGAAGGGGGACAGTCATTAAGGAACAAGAGGTTCATATGACTGTGCAAGACAGAGCACACATCACACACCTGACCTGACACAGACCTCCCTACTGACCTCGAGCAAAAAACAGGCCCAGTGCAGAACAGCCCAAGAGCTGTTTAACCAGTCCCAGGCCTGGGACAGCCACATCCTAACAGATCCAGGGAGAGATCAGAAAGACTTTTGCAAAGCTCATGCAACACTAAGAGAAGGGACAGAGCACTACTCCTTAAAAAGGATGATTTTCCATCATCCAGTGCCTCCTGGATTCCCTTCAGATTCAAGTTTAATCCCATGGCACTGATTTAACAGAATACACTTTATAGCTTAGCCAAAAGCACTGTCACAGACCACTGCCAGGAAGATGAATGCAGAGGGACCACTTAAGAATACAGCCAAGACAGAAAAAGCTTGACAGGATAACCCCGAGATGTCCTAAGGGGTTCTCCCTGCACTCTAGAGGCATTTTCCTGCAGGCAATCCCTTAGGCACCAGTCTTGCTCTGGCTTTAGACACAGGAATTAGAAGGTTAGAAGGTGCTGAAGCTTGTTTCAGCCACTGTAAGAATACAGAAGAGCCACCAGTCACCAATACTGTCACCAACAAATACCAGCAGACCCTTCACCAGGAGCCCCACAGCTCCAGCCAAGCCTCCCCACAGAAGACAGTAATTAAAAAGTGAATTGCAAAGTTGAACAGTAGCACTAATCACTACCACACATCTTACACTAAGATTTGGGATTACAGCACCCACAAATCAGCTGTTGAATATAAAAGTGACCCTTAATGAGTGTCTCTGGAATGTGTTTTAATAACTAATACAAGTTATTGTCAACAGTGCAAGACTTCATTGTTCCTTTGGAGCATCAACAAAACTGTGTGATAAAGACTTTTAGGGTTTGACAGAGGTATGATGTTACTCTTTTCCCCTTTAGGGGCTTTGCTGTGAGCAGAGAACAACAGGAAACTTCTTGACAGAAGAGCTGCAGGAGGCCAGTAAGTCCCCAAAGCAAACTTTTACTCTTTGGGATCATGCACACCGAGTGTTCCCTTCGTTAAAAACCACCGAGCCCTCCCTTCACAAGCTGGGTATAGCAGCAAAGATTTTGTATCAAACATCAGAGCAATCTTGACAGGACTGAGGCCAGAAGCAGAACTGACAAGGGTTAAACATTCAGGCAAGACACAAGATTCTACTCTCCTTCTGAGCTAAAAGCCGTGTTTACAAGTCCTTCACACTCAGCAGAGAAAGGTAAAGGAAATAACTACCCTCAGGCAGGCTTGTGAAGATACTTTTATGTTTAATACATCTGAAAAGAATGCATATACAAAGAACTTAGACATGAAAAAGCATTGATTCAGCACTAAGGAATCTACAAGAAATCAGAATTTTGGAAGATGGAGAAGATTCACTAAGTCTTAAAAAAATGTTGAATTTGCAGGCCAAAATATATTTTTTGTAAAATCCTTATGAAACTGCAGTTGTACAGACCCTGCACATGATCCTCAGGGCCAGAACCCACCTTACAGGTTCAAGGTTACTAATGAGCAAAATGCAGAACAAGGGGCTCCATTAACTGGTCCCACTATGGTGCCACACTAAACACCAGAAGCCCCTACCTGCAGTTCCTCTGACTGACACAGGTCTGCCTTTCCACCCCTCCCTGAAGGATGCCAACCCATCCAGTGAGAGATGCACCACCACAGCCAGCTCCAGAGCCCACTACAGCACACCCTGGGTCCCTTCATGGTGTCCAGGCAGCAGTGTGTGGGCTGATCACTGCAAGCATGTCTCTAATAACTCAGAACTGGCAGGAGATGTTTTTTTAAAGCCAACAGATGTAGCCAGGCATGCCTCCAAAGGTGCAGGTATTTCTGCATCATGAGCCAAAAGTCTGTGACGGCAAAGATTAAGGAAGAGACTGGCACGTGAGTTTCAAATCTGATGGTGCATCCAGAGAAAATATTCTCCTATTCCTAAGGCTTCATAACTTAGAGGATGGGGTAGAAATTTATGACCTGCACAGTAAAAATCCAGGAGAAAAAGATACAAGGCAACTTCAGAGGAGATGCATTTTTTACACTCCTTCTTAGAGAAGCACCAGCTTGGGACATTTTACTTTCCTGACTAAAGTCTGCTCACACCCAGGCTGCTGGCTGGCTGCAGAACAGCCCTACAAGGTCATGAAAACAGAACCAAGTCTTGCCAGACAGGCAAAAGGGGCAAGGCTTCAGTAAAACAGCCTAAAATTAGTCTGTTACAGAAAAAGTCATTGAGCATGCCTTGATGTTAAACAAAAAAAAATTAGGAACAATAAACAAAATAAAAAACTAGTACTGATCAGTGTTTTCTGATAATACATAGTTACTCAAAATTAACTAGTTTAACTGAATTGAGGGGGCACTGGGGAATAAACACAACCATTCTCATCTCACACTGGGACTGTGTGGGGGACATGGGAGTGCAGGGCATTTGTCATTATTGCAAAACAAATTTTAAAATTTGTATCTTTAGTTTGATTTAAACATTGCTTTTAATATGACATCAAACACCAGCTTTGCAGATAGGGCTGTGGAGGGACGTTCATAGCAGAACACACCTGCGGGTCTTCTTCGGCTCCGGGGGCTCCAGGGCAGCCAATATCGCCTCGTCAAATACATTCTTTAGGCCTTTCTGAAAAGGGGCAAAGAGAGAAAGGGGCAGTCTCATTTTTGAGTTTTCACACAAACAAAACCCCAGAAAGCCGAGTGGCAGCCACACCCCTCTACAGATAGAGGGAGGTTTGCCATCCAGGGCTTTCAGAGCCGGCCCGAGCTGCACTGCTGTGCTCAGCAGCTCATTTTTGGAACAGGAACACAAAACCTCTGAGAGCAAACCAGAGTACTTCACATCAAGCAAAACAAACGTACCAAAGTAATTTCCTTAAGGCAACTTTTATAATTAACTGGCTACTCACACGTTCCACATGCTAATGAGAAAGCAGAAAGTGCTGCATTCAGACGGAAGGGCTCTGCCTGGAGCACACCTGGGACACCAAACACCCGTGTGTCAGGGGAGCAGAGACAAGGCAAGCATGCAATGATAACCTGGTCCAGACACACTCTGGGTTAAAAGCAGCCAGGCAGAGCCCAGAAGGTGCCATGGCAGCAGAGAGGTAGAGCTGGGAGGAGGACACAGCAGCACTGCACGTGGTGTTGAGAATCAAACTGGAGCCAGGAGATGTAACTCAAATAAAGCTTCATCAGTCATTTATACAAACAACTGCAATTTTTAATTTTTAAATTTAAAGACAAGCCACAATTGATGTTTTCTCCTTAAAACAATAAAAATCAGATGCACGATAGTAAGCGGCAGCTTTACATCTTACAGTAACACGCTTTAAGGAAGTATTATTGAAATGAAGAGCTCTATCATGTTAGTTAAAGCAAGAATTTTAACAGTTCATAAAGCAGTAGCAAGTACATTGATATTTCCTTCCCCCCAAGGACTGACAAATACTCCACTATAACACAGACAGCCAAAGCAACAGCAACAGAAAAACATCTCACTGCACACAGGAGAACCAGAAAACCCTTCACGTTACAGTGTCACTTTCAGATCACCAGTTCAGGTACTTTGTCATGCAAATACAGTTTACAGGTTCACAAGTAGAAATTGAAAACACACCCATTGTTTCCTCCAGCTGGATTCATCATCTCTTATTCTTTTGATCTTTCTTTAAATAACAATGTAACCACCCCAAGAGCCTGAATTATAAAGCTACCCACATCTGGCAACCCAAGCAGCAGGGAGTTAAGCGAGTCCAGCTGGTGTTCCACGGTCACAATGTTTTACTAAAGATCTCAAGTACTGTTTTCAGTCCAAGAGCTAATACAGAGGTTGCTCTAAGATGATAAGCAGGCACAACAGCTTTCAATCAGGGTGGTCTGATTCATTTTTAACCAGGTTTCTACAGTAGTGGGACAGAGGAAGCAGCAGCAAGAGGGGAAGAAGAAAGTTTAGAATATACAGCACTTCCTTTTGGGCTGAGTTTCCGGAGGCTCGAGGGCAGCTAGGATAGCCTCATCAAACACATTCTTCAGACCTCTCTACAAGACAGAGGGGAGGAGAAAAAACAGCAGCCAGGTTAGAGGATTAGAGAAAAACAAGCAGATACAAAGAGCATTCAGGATAGAGCAGGCTGAATTCACAGAGACAGTAAACAGATTTACTTTGCAAAAAAACAAAGTAGATCCCAGGAGGAAATCTCATTTAGATGACCCGAAAGTCCATGATGGAGACAGACAGAACATGTGACAGACCAAGTCAGACAAAACACTCAGAGGCAAAAACACGGCAAGAGGAGGGTGGGAGCCACACCAAGAGTGGTGGTTTCCACTCCACTGCTGTACACTGAGGGAGCTCACAGGGAGTAAATGAAACAGGAGCACAAAAGGTCAAATAAGCCTTCCACAGTCACCCACTGTGGATAAGTGAGCACCTCAGAGGCACAAATTACTGCTCCCAACTCCCCCAGTGGCAGCTGGTCCACAGTAACGGCTCCAAACAAACAGCAAAGGCTCCTCTGCTTTGTGAATTCAGCCCCTGAATAACTGAAGGTCTCGAGATGGGTGGGAACACAGAACCTGGGGTGATGGCAGGACCTCTCTGGTACCAGCCATCGTCACTGGCAGCAACCCTCAGTCTTTACAGGTGAGGCAATTCCCTCCCAGTGCCAGCATGGGAAGGTGCATTTCAGTTATTCAGTTTATTTTCCAAAGCAAGGATAACCACGAGAAGACAGAAATGGCATCAGGAGTGAAACAAGTGGGATCCACCAAGCAGTTCCAGGGCTGCAGGGATGACACCAGAGCAGGGAGCATGCGCTGCGTTTGCTGTAAGCACAACAGGAACACTGCAGGGTGTTACTGCTCCCACACAGCCCTGCCAGGGCACACCACAAGGTCAGCCTGGCTCAGCTCAGGCTCACTGGACTCGCCTAAATCTACTGTCATGAGTGCAACCTTCATGAATTCAGGAGAACTGCTTTATGACAGCTAAAGGTAAACACAAAACCTCAATTAAATCTTTAAGCAAGTGTAGTTTGTGCAAAATGTAGACTCTTTTTTTAAGATCATACAAATGTAACTGGTTTCTCCCTCACAGGTTATACTGGATATATCCCTTTTAGGAGGTCTTTGATCTTGTTTTACTGAAGCACATACAAGGAAGATCTCTAAGACATTTCCATCTGGAAGCATTTCAGGCCATCCCATTGCATACGAGATTATATTTGAAAAACCAGCAGTTCAAGGAAACCACATTCTATATGTCCTCCCCAGAAACTTTTTTTTTAAAAAATGAGCTGCAACCCAGGCTGACACAAGAGCTAAAGATGTCAGATAAATAACACCTCTAAAGTCTGTGTAATTAGATTTCCTTCATCTGCCAACACAAGGCTGTAGCATAAACTCAGTGATGTACTGTTAATAGACTAAGAATCCAGGCAGGCCAAGAGTCAGGAAAACAATCTTCCCTAATTCTCCTACTTAGAGGCTCCTCTTTTATTTTCCTGTTACACAGGAGAAATATGTTCAGGAGCTTAGGATTCAGGATTTGTTTTGAAGGACCTAGCACAGAAGTGGAGAAGAAAAGGACAGAGACAATTCTGTTGTGAAAATGGGACCAGAGTTAAAGGCCTGGATGACCAAGAGTAAAAACATGAAGGGAACCATGTTTGATACCACAGGCACACACTGGCCTGTGGGCCACCAGATGAAGTCCTGGCTCCTGTGCTGCACTGGTAACAAGCTGAGATCAGGCTGCCTTTCTCCCTCCATTTACAGACAGCTTAAAGCACTTCATAAATCTATGTCAGAGCTGTCAACCCAGCATCTGGATGGAAAAGGAACCGAATTCAGCATCCCCCCAATGTCAGGTACGAGCACTGGGCTTTAAACAGCCAACTCAGACATCAGGCCTTCCATATAACAGAAACAACAATCACTGCAGCTGCAATCTGCTTGTCAGTCACCCTCTTCTACCAGCAAACCCTTCCTCACTTGTCACAGTGGCACTGGACACTATTGTGTAGAGACAGGCTGGAGACAGACATTGAAAATGCCTTCATCACAAAAAGGGATTCCACAACCTGAGGGAAGGGGGATAGAACTGGCTCCCTAGTTCATCCAAACTCAGGGAGAAGACATTCTGTCTGTACAGAAAAGACTCAAACTCTCTGTGCTGGCTCCATGATTCTGTGATTACTTGCTGCTGTGGTATCAGTCACTTGTAAATTAGTCGGGAAGAAAAGACCCACCATGGACTGCTGAGGTGAATGATGCAGAAGCAGCCAAGGTAAAGAGATGAGTCTCACTTCAGCTGAAACCACTTATTACTGCACTGCCTCACAGGCAGGAAAACAACCCCTCTGGCCAGGAAAGCAGCTGGCTCCTGTGTTCAGCAAGCTGTCAGCAAGACCATTCAGGAGCTCCACACAGCCCTTCACAGATCAGCTATGCTGCTGTTCACCAGCTACTGCCAACAGGGGCTTTGTGAGGGGAGTCAACAACAAACAGAGAGAGGACCGGGCAGATGCGAAGTCACCAGTCACGTCCAGGTGAGGAGGCCTCTGAACCTCCCTCCAAGGTCACTCCTGACTCCTAAAACTATCCATGTTTGGATACATGTTTGCATACAAGCACCGAGCACTGAAGAAAGGCAGGCTGAGCTTTCAAGTGCAGATATGTAACTCTTCACTGCAACAGAGACAGATCGGTCTACCCAAGATAGAAAGAATGGATAAACACTGACAGCCTTCATCAACTTTGGTAACACTGTTTCCAGGCAAGTCTAAAACTACAGAGGAAAGGACCTCATGGAGCAACACAGGACAGTGGCCCTGGCAGCTATTTATCCAATTAGCTGGTTCTACAGTCTAGTTAACAGCAGCATTCATGATATGCCAGACACCAGACAGCACTGTGGGGCTGAACGGATCTAAGAGAATTACAGCTCAAGCACAAACAACCCTCAGCTTGTCCCTGGGCACTAAGGAAGCCCAGCCAAGACAACCTTTTGGTCAGGGTTTCCCAGGATGAACCACAGCAGCCATGCTGCACCCCCTCCAGTGCCAGTGCTCTGCACAACCCTTCCCTCACAGCAAGCACTCAGGCAAAGCTTTGCTACCAAAAAAAGCCTCAGGATCCCAAATGGAAGAGTCAACACACAATCTGGGCAAAAGGGGCAAGATAAGTGAAACTTCAGGCTTTGCCAACTTTTGCAATTTTTGCTTTGTGCTCAAGAAGATGAAGGCACAGCCCAACTGAAAAGAGTGAGGGACTTGATACTGCGCATGCCTTGTATCCAGGTAAATCAAGCAGGGACAAATTCTTTACAGAGTAGCAGTAACTTGTTGAAGAGTGGCAAGAGTAGGCTCACAAGATTAAGTTCCCAGGGCATCCAAAGTCACAGCAACAGGCCAGCTAGCCAGAAAGTGGCTCCCACCCCAGTACTCCTAACTGAAACAGAAAGGATCATTGGGTTTCCTGACCTCTAATCAGCTATAGGAGTTGGCTTTAGACTCCTGTTCACATGTTAGTTCATGTCCCAAGAACTATTTCACTGTTATTTTCTGTTTCAACAGAACTTCCCACCTGAAAGTTGACAGAGGAAAGAGCTCACCACCAGCTGCACAGGAAGAGAAATCAGCTCTCAGCTACGGTGGTTTCCAGTCTTACAAGTACCAGTATCACCTTTTCTGACAGGCTGGTTTTTCACCTTTGCCTGCTCTCTTCAGTAGTGAGCTACACTCTGTGCCCTAACACACTGTAACACACCTTCTAACTTTTCAATAGGCATCCTTCTCCAAAACAGATGCAAACACAGCACGTTCATTCTCCTTCATCACCCCTCTACACTTGGCCTAACCCTCCCAGACTAATTTAATTTGTACCACAGTGCCTTAGAAAACAAGACAAAGCTACAGTGTCAACAGCAGACACACCCTTTCCCATCCACTTTCAGCTGTTTTTCCCTGGAACTGAAAAAAGAATGGAAGAAAAAAATGGTCCAAGACCAAGCCTCACCTGCGTCAGTGCAGAGCATTCCACGTATTTGACGGCCTTCAGGTCCCGGGCCAGCTTTTCAGCTGTCTCTGGGGTTATGGGCTTCTGCTTGTTCTTGGCAAGTTTCTCAATTGTTGAGGGATCATCTCTTAGGTCAATCTGGGTCCCAACAAGCAGGAAAGGAGTCTTTGGACAGTGGTGAGTAATTTCAGGTACCCACTAAAGACAGAGAAGACACAGCATTTAACCACCTAAGATAACTCCTGATACATTTCAGCAGTTCCTGTTCAGGCTCAGTTCAACCAACCTTTTCTTTCACGTTTTCAAATGAAGAAGGAGACACCACTGAAAAACAGACCAGAAATACATCTGTCTGTGGATAGCTGAGGGGTCGTAATCTATCATAGTCTTCCTGACCTACAAAGGAGAAAATTAACCCAGTATTAGGGACAGAAAACAAAATACTGCCCTTTACAGGGGGTTAGAATGCACATTCCAGCATAACAACACTACTGTGATTTACTAACTCTTAGGCAAACAGCCAAGCAACCCTAACATTCAGGGAGCCTTGTTTTCAAACCCAGAACTCATTCAGCTGCTACGTAACAGTGAGATGCTCAAAGGCACAGGAAAGGCAGGAAGCCTCCAATACGTTTTAGATCAAACACCCTCAGACTGTGTAAAGCTTTCCTCAGTTATGAAGAAAAGTTGCAGAACATGGATCCAGTTATAGATGAGGTGCTCTGTATCCACTCCATTCAGTAAAAGTACTACACCATGAAATTTCATTACCCTGCAAAAAACCTGCTGTTTGGAGGGGGAAAAACCAGTCTTGTTCCCGATGTTCTGCCTCATGCTGTAAGCAGTGAATGTAGTGCCCCAAGCAGGAGGAGGGGAACACTGCTGGCACACATGACTGTGATCAGGCCAGTCAACAGCATTCCCCTAAAATGTCGAAGTCCCAGCACAGGCTGCATTTTGGAGGAAGACAGGCAGTCCCTGCAGGGCACCATTTTAGCACTGACTCACCAAGCTCTGCCTGAGCTCATTCTCTTCTCCTGCCCAATTCAGTGGCACTCTGTTTTTAGAAAGCAAATCTAGCACTGAAGCTCCTGCACTTGCTGGCAACCAAATTCAAAACACGTGTTTAAAATGTGTGGTTCCCAGTGGTGCTCTCTTGCTCATCACACAAAGACAAGAAGCCGATGCAGCACCTGGGACACACAATGGAGGCAGATCTGCAGTTGTGAGATGGAGAGTCTGTAACAGCTACTGTGCTTGGCTGGACACAGAGGAGTAAACACCGACCAGAACAAAGTCACAGAAGCCTTTGTGATGGAAAAGACCTCGAATCTCATCGTGTTGCAACCCCCTGCCATGGGCAGGGACACCTTCCACTACCCCAGGCTGCTGCAATCCCTGTCCAACCTGGCCTTGGACACTCCCAGGGATGGGGCAGCCAGAGTTTCTCTGGACAACTTGTGCCAGGGACTTACCACCAACACAGGGAAGATCTTCCTAACATGTAATCTAAAGCTAAAATATCTTGTTGCAATTAACAGACTACCCCCAAACTACTTATTCCAAGTACAAGCTCAAAACTAAACTTGGTTTTTAATTTGACAACTGCTAAATTCTGTCACTTGCACTGGCAGCTATTTAATAAAAAGCTGGAACAATTAAAAACAAATGCTCCCCCTCAGCTGCCCAGCTCAGGAAGGAAAGCCTTTATGTTCACAAGTGTACAGAAGTCACCTACATGCACTGAAGTCACTTGGTAACCTCTCAGAATTACCAGCAGGATCACTGCTCACTTTGATAGCATGTGAACATGCACAGCTACATACACATCACCTCTCAGAGGTCAGAAACCTCGGCAGGACAACAGGCAGAGAAGGAACAGAGTTTTTACCCACACAGGGACCCACCAGAGTAAAAGTTCCTACAGTGGCCCACAACTTGTCAGGCAGGGGCCTCTCTTCTCCACCTAACTCCTTATCCATGAACTAGGGAGCCTGCAGTGACAGGGACACACATCACATTTGGGAGGAGAACACTACAGTGCTCACATTCAGCTGCAGGCTGAGCTCTGGGGAGTCAAGAGACCCAGTCAAGAGGCCACGAACTGGCACCGACCATTTGCACAACAAAGGGGACAAAGGGACAACAAAGGGCCGGGGACAGTAAGAGCTGAGGACTCTGCTGGAAGGCCTCAGACTTACACACACACACTGTCAGGGGTACAAAGGTCCAAGGTTGGCTTTGTTCAACAGCTCAAGCTGTTGTTTTGTTTTTGCACCATGATTAAATTATTTTAAAGACCTGGACATCTGAGATGTTTACGGGAAATTGAGGCTAAACCAGCAAGGAAACCTTGTCTGACTGTGTGAGGGAGTCAAGCGAGGCCCCACCTCTGTGAAGGGGCTTCAGTCTCAGCTCAGGTGGTGCAATGGATGGTTGCGGACAGGAGAGTTCCCTTAACAGCTGTCGGGTTTAACTGGAACCTAAGAATGTTTTATTAATCAAATTAGACACTAATGATGCCTGGAAGCAGTCAGATCAAATTCTATCAGGACAATTTTAGGTGTCAGCTTATGAACTCAGCTCCCTAGAAGGGCTCTTTGGAAGATGAGTTTGCAACAACAGTTGCTGCCACACCACTTTGGTCTTACATACTACAAAGTGGTGAATGGTTATCCACCAGCTGAACCAGTTTCTACCCTTTCCTGCTAATTTTTCATACATGCAAAGCAGGATGTAGCTGTTTAACCATTGCATGATTCTCCAGCCAGAAACTGAAATACAGCCTGAACAAGAGGCCAGCAGATTTTTAATTTAAAAAAGCCAACAGTCAGAGTGCTTATGAAATCCACAACCTGATTTCATCCATCTTAAGGACGCAGAGACGCAAGAACATTTAACACATATTAATGTTAGTCACTCTGTCTTGACATTTGGTCAAAAAATCGGCTACAGTAAGTAGCCCACATACAATCCACACTTAACACAAATTTCTCCTTTAATTTCATTTAAAAACACAGAAACAATTATTTCAGCTATCACCTTGACAAGAGATAGAAGTCTAAAAGTTGTCATCTGGTGTCACAAAATAAAACAGCTTTAAAAGAAGTGGAAGGTTTTCTCATTTTGCTTTGTTTCTTGGGGTGGGGGGAGGTTGTTGGGTTTCAACTGTTTTTTCCAACAAACTCATTTCAGCAACTCTCCAAAGGTTGGGAATGAAGTATCGAGAGAGATTTTCACCTTCCATTAAAAAACCTCAACAAAAAAACCCCAACCCAATTGTATGTTTTCACGTTCAACATCACCTCGGGCAAACCTTGGGCAGGTACAACAACACTTGGTTTCTCACCTGCAGTATCAAAGAGGCCCAGGGTGTAAGGCTCTCCACCAATCATCACTGTGACAGCATAGTTATCAAAAACCTGGCAAGAAAAGAAATGCACATTTAAAGAAGATTCAAATAATCCATTTCTCAAACCATCATCCTACTCACCTTGTCAGAGCAGAAGAGACACCTGCACACAGTAACAATCACCAGGGTTACAGTGGCATTACCACCAGAGCCACTAATACAACAATTCCATTCCAGCTGCTTCCATGAGGTACTAAAGCAAAGGCACATGAGGTACAACACTGCACAACACATGGTGAAAACCATTGAGCAGAACCCCTGCAACAGTGCTTGCCTGTTACTGCAAAGAGGTTTTCCACATTGCCCTCCTGGTGTGACACAGTGATGACATCCCCACAAGGACGGAATGGGTAATGCCAGCCCTGCCCTTCAAGGGTACACACCCACCATTTCACAGCACCCAAATCCTCTCACGTCACCTCTCTGGACATCCAGGGAACTCTGTAACAGAGTCTGTCTGCTCAGGAGGGATTTATCCTCAATCTTTGAGGGAAGTAGCATCTGGTCAAAAATCAGCCCGTGTCAAATTCACTCCCAATCTAAACGGAGAGTCTGGCTCCAGAGACAAAGTTCTACTGTCTCTGCACAGCCCCTGGCACACCAGGACTGACCTGCAGGGCAGACCTGCTGCACAGATCCAAGCAGCATCAGCCAGTGTTTCACCCAGTAACTTGTTTACAACACAAAGGAGCAAGCAGGCTTATCCAAACTCTCACCTCCACCACCCACCCACTCAGCAGGGCACTGCCTGAGGTCAGAGATATGGAAGACAAGCAGTGCCCTGCATGTACTGACAGAGCTACAGCAAGAGCTGTAAAAACTTGGAAAAACCCACCAGAAACTGAGGTAGGAGCAGTGGGACAGCACTTCAAAACTGAACTTCCCACTTGCCCTGATTAAAGCAAGACCTGACACTACTCTAATTTTTCCAACCTTTCAAAAATTACAGTGACTGAGAAAGGAACTATGGTCACTGCACATCCAGAGAGTATCAGCCAGCAGCAGAAATCCACCTCTCACACCACTCTGGATTAGCACTCAAGATTTCAAAGCACAGCAAGAGACTTCACTCATCCTCATTACCCACAGCACAATCCTACTGCACTGGGTTTGTTTTACTGAATACCCCAGACAGTGTCCAGCTTTACAGTAACACCTTCAGGCTGGAGGAGGGAGGGAGGCATTTCACAGAGCACATTCAAGGTGCTGCAACTACTACTGCTTCAAGAAGCCACTGCACAGGCCAGACTGAAGACTCCTCTGTTCCCAGGAACAGACCAAGGATCCAGAGTGCTGCAGGTCAGAGTATTTGCTCTTCCAGATGTCAGAAGACTCCCAGCAGCTCAATTCCCCAAGAATATCTGCTCATTTTGGCTCAGTGGACAGGAGGTCACTAACACTACTTGTAGCTGAGCTTTAGGGCAATCAGCATGTTCTGTCTTTCACAGTTACCTGTTTTAAAAGCTCACTGTCTCTAAAAGGGGATTTCTTTTATTTTAATGTTTTTGTTAAGGTACAGCTACTACTGAAATGTTTGAGGTGCAGCCCTGAAGTGGCCAGGGTTACAAGGGTGGCCTTCAGACAAACCTGGCAACTACAGTCTCCTGGTACAATCCACAAACAGGCTAAAAAACCAGAGCACAACAAGAAGTTTCAGTTCCTGTCAATGGCAAACAGCCCATTGCAGCAGGTGGCATGAGCTCTCATGGGACAGGACCCACACCTGACCTGTGACAACCTAAACACTGACAGGGCCTTTCCACAGACCTGTCCCTCACTGCCTTGGGTTTTTGAGAATGGCAACATCATCAAACCCACACAAGTAAAAAATCATGTGCAGTATCTGCATGAAATCCACCTCTCACTGGGCAATAACCTCCATAAGGAGAAAGGGTTCCAAAGCACAGAGCAAAGACAACACAACTGGTCTATTGGTCTGAACTGGTGTGTTCTCCATCTGTGCTCTGGCCACACTGCTGTAAAAGCACAGGAATATCTGTTGTTTCTCTGTGCATTTATAACAAGAAGCATTAGCTGGAACATCAGAGGTTCCACACTAGCTTGCAGCATCTGAAATATGCCTCTGGGCCATTCACAAAATTAGGAACAGGCCTCTGATATCTCTGGAACAGTGAGTTCCTCAAGCTATGAAGTTCAGAGGTAAATAATATTAAGGACACGTGGGGTAGATTTAAAAGGCACTATAAATAAGCCTTAGCACACCTTGATCACACTCACAACTAACTTTTCAGCAGGTTTTCCATACTCCTTGTTGGCAGATATTTACAGCCAGTACTACCAGTGCAGGACAGCACACAAACTTGCAAGCTTCCAAAATGCACACTTTAAGATCACAACAATTTTCAACACAACAGTCACTTCCTTTAAGGGATAAGTATAGAAACCTCATTGCTGAACTCACTGACCACTTTCAATTTGTCTTGACCTTAAAACTTGCATAGGACAAGAAGCCTTGCACAGGCTCAGCACAGACTGTAGCTGCCCTAGAAGCATCACAACAAGACACTCGAGACAGCACTCAAAAACTTGGGAATGCCAAAATGCAGTTTTGCATTTTGTCCGTAAGAGAGCCCATGAGAGAGGCTGATCCCAGGTCTCTGTACTTACAGCACAATCTGCAGGTTCCCAACAATGGCCACTGCATCCACTCTGAACCCTCCGAGGTCTGTGAGTCCTTTCACCTTTAACTCCTACTCTACAACTAAAGACAAACTTTTTTGTTCTGTGGAAGTCTGTCCTAGACAGGACAAACTTCATATTTGGCAAGCTGAAAAACTCCGGGTAGTGTACAAAGGCAGTATCTCGAAAGAGGCAATGACATTCACCACAACTTCTTTTCCACACAGAGACGACATTTCTGTAAAGACCTACTCTACAACAGCACCCAGGCAGAGCTCCATGGCCTCTCAGAGGAGCTCTCTGGTCTTCCAGGTGAGTTATCCGGTCTTTTGAGATGCTTTGTAACACAAATTACTAGTGATCCTTTCACTGGCCATGAAACTGCTCCAAATGTGTTTGGGGTACCTCAGTAAACTCTTCAACTGGTAGACGATGGCCTTTTCACATCTGTTACAGAGAAACTATTGAAAAGAGCATTGAGCTGCCAAAGTCTCTTGCAACAATCAAACTAAAAACTGACCCATCTCACCGGCAGTGCAAGATGGGTCACTCAATGGGGTAGCAAGGGATACAATGACCAAATTAAGGGAAAGTTTAGAAAAACGAAAGCAAGAGTTGGCTACCAGTGATAGAACAAGAGGACACAGTCTTAAACTGCATCAGGGGAGATTTAGACTTGACATTAGGCAGAACTCTTTCACAGAGAGGGTGATCTCTCAGTGGAATGGGCTGCCCAAGGAGGTGGTGGAGTCACCGTCCCTAGAGGTGTTTAAGAAAAGGTTGGATGAAGTTCTTGGTGGCATGACCTAGATATTAGGGTAGTGTGTTATAGGTAGGATGGTGTGTTGGTAGTAGGATAGCAACAGGTGAGGTAACAGGTTTGGCTAGATTAGGTAGTAGGTGATAGGTTGGACTTGATGATCTCTATGGTCTTTTCCAACCTTACTGAGTCTGTGATTCTGTGATTAAGCACTTCTCTAACAGAAAGACTGTGCATCACAGGCAGCCAAACTATTCCAAACTTGATCTTTAGAGAAGTCAAGGGATTCCGCATTTCAGAAAATTGAGCTTGTGAAACTCAAAAATGTTACTTAAAAATAGTCAAGGACTACACAAAAAGCTTGTGAATGTTTGGAAGTACAGAAGAATGAGGCTGCACGGTCTAAATCCAACATGTTCATCAGCCTTAGCTGAAGTCTACCAGTCACACTCCTCAGTCCACTACACCTCCGGATCTTCCAGAGTTGCAAAGGAAAAAGGAGCCCCAGAACATGGTAACTGTAGTCATTGACTACTCTAACATGAAACTCCTTCCTCTAAAATCAAAGATGCAGCAGAAACTGAGAGCACAAGCTGTAGAGCAGACCGTCCTGCTGCTTGCCCTCCACCAGCAGTTGTTCACACTGCTAAACTCACTCACAGAGAGAGCCCAGACCCTGCAGAACAGTCAAACAGCAAGAACTGACCAGACCCGGGACAGGCATTCCAGCACTCCCAGGTCATACAGGAGACAGCAGCAGGATATCAGACTGACCCTCAACTTTCCAAGGTGTAAGAACACAGCTCATGGGCATGCACACCACAAAGGTCAGTTTGGAAGGGAACTGAGCCATTCTCACACTTACCGTTGGTACATATTCCGATGGGAATTTATTTGTTGTGTAAGAAATTAAGAGACAAGTTTTACCAACAGCACCATCACCCACAACTACACACTTGATCGTCTGCATGGCTGAAATCTAGAATATCAACTCCAAAGAGAACCTAGAAGAAAAAGAAACAAGAGAGACATATATTTAGATGTTTCTCATACTCATTAGATAGATGTCATCAATGAGCTCTGATTGGAGCCCCAACCACTAAAAGCGCATCTGAGAAAGGAAAACAAGACATTCTTAAATGAGTCTGCAGATCCTTTCCCTCCACCACACAGACAACAGGCAGCTGCTCATGTTCATAAATGAAACAATTTTTGCCTAGTTACTTAAGGATAGGCAAGATCAGTCTTTACCCTTATTTAGACTCTGTTTTTAATGCATTTTAATGCATTCAGACTCGGGTGCTTTGAGAACTGGAAGTGCAGGCTCTGGTCTTGTGAGCTGCTCAGGAACACACCTGCCTCCCCAAGAGCTCCCTGCGTAGAGCAGCTCAGCAGGAAACCCAGCAGCATGTGCTCTGAAACTAGTTTATGAATAAAAATAAACAAGCACAGACAGAAATAAACATCATTAACTTCTCCTTCCCTCACCTTTCTTAAGGCCTAAGCACAGTTTTACAATTTTTTAGTCAAAGTTGCTACTTACCACACAGCTTTATCCCCACTTTGAAGTGCTAACAGCCAGGAGAGCTCAGCAGGGCATCCCAAGGGAATTCTCTCCAGACATCACAAAATCCTGACAGACCCAGCTGCCTCAACCCTGTCCCAGCACTTTCACACATGAACTAAATCAATATGTGCCACCAAAACCTCCTCCTGTGCCCACACAACTGCCTTTCACTAGTACACGCCTTGAATTAGAGGAATACCAGGCCTTTGGCCATTTCTTTACATAAAGGACTGAAATTTTGACCCCAGCAAATTAGTGGCAAAACTCCCACTGACTTTCAGCATTTCCATATTATCAGAACTACTTTTATTTACAGCAACAGAGACTTGCTGCAAAGTCTCTGTGAAGTGTTGACAGGGGCCAGGGGGTGTCTGATGCAGTGAATTTACTCTTGGACGAGTGGCAATGCCTCGGCCAAGCACAGGTGCTAGCAGGGCTCTCAGATCTGGGTAACTGCATTAGAAGACTCAAATCAATCCCTCCTGAACTCTGAGTTGGAGGGGGCTCACAAAGCTCCTCAAGTCCAACTGTTAAGTGAATAGCCCTACAGGGACCAAACCCATGACCTTGGCATTATCAGCATCATGCTCTAACCCACAGAGCTAATCTCAAGATGTTGACATGACATGGTCAGGACTGCAAGGAAAGGAAACTGCTGTAGACTCAAACACATCACCCCCAGCACTTCTTCAGATGCTGCAGGGATGATCAAAGCTTTCAACAAATCCAGACACCTTAAAATAAACATCCCCAAAAGTTCCAAAGAGTAGTACTTGTAGGGGAGTCCCACGAGCCCCTAACAGATCCACAAGCAGTTTTAGGAAATGGCAGCAAACTCTTTCTCAGTGCAGCTCCAAACACGTCAGGCACTCACACTGCCGTCCTCAGTCATAGCAGATCTTTCAGCAAGCACAGAGATGATGAAGTATTTAACCATCAGGCGTTGCCACCAGTTCCCTACTCAGCACCCTATTTTAATACCAAAATAATAGAATCCACTGATTTATGCCCATCTGTTTCACAGCAGGCATTCAGCAGGATGCACAGCACAGACATGTCCACAGGTCCCTCATTAATACACAAAAAACCCCTCTGATTTTGGCTCTGAAGCAAAAACATATTTACTCAGAATGACAAAGCAATTCCATTTCAAAAGACACTTTCTGTGTTCACATCAGCTCAACTGTTTATATTAAGAAAATATTTCCTCAACTGTTAAGTGCTCCCACAGCTCTGCCTTGCCATGCTGGTAGCACTGATTGACCACAGNCCTGTAATCCTCCCTTCCCACTGCACCTCCCTCTTCTACTCTCTTCCCCAAGCATTTGCATTTCCTTGTTTGCCTGTCATTTGCAGGTTACAGATCACCTTCAGACCACCTCTCCAGAGCCCATAAACCATACCACAGGAAAATCCTGGTTCTGANAGCTCCTCAAGTCCAACTGTTAAGTGAATAGCCCTACAGGGACCAAACCCATGACCTTGGCATTATCAGCATCATGCTCTAACCCACAGAGCTAATCTCAAGATGTTGACATGACATGGTCAGGACTGCAAGGAAAGGAAACTGCTGTAGACTCAAACACATCACCCCCAGCACTTCTTCAGATGCTGCAGGGATGATCAAAGCTTTCAACAAATCCAGACACCTTAAAATAAACATCCCCAAAAGTTCCAAAGAGTAGTACTTGTAGGGGAGTCCCACGAGCCCCTAACAGATCCACAAGCAGTTTTAGGAAATGGCAGCAAACTCTTTCTCAGTGCAGCTCCAAACACGTCAGGCACTCACACTGCCGTCCTCAGTCATAGCAGATCTTTCAGCAAGCACAGAGATGATGAAGTATTTAACCATCAGGCGTTGCCACCAGTTCCCTACTCAGCACCCTATTTTAATACCAAAATAATAGAATCCACTGATTTATGCCCATCTGTTTCACAGCAGGCATTCAGCAGGATGCACAGCACAGACATGTCCACAGGTCCCTCATTAATACACAAAAAACCCCTCTGATTTTGGCTCTGAAGCAAAAACATATTTACTCAGAATGACAAAGCAATTCCATTTCAAAAGACACTTTCTGTGTTCACATCAGCTCAACTGTTTATATTAAGAAAATATTTCCTCAACTGTTAAGTGCTCCCACAGCTCTGCCTTGCCATGCTGGTAGCACTGATTGACCACAGAGAAAGTCCCATATTAGAATTAAAAAAGCACCCAGACAGAATGTGGGCAGTGGAAAACAGAGCAGCTCAGGCCAATACTAAGAAAACCTTCATGCTTAAAGTAAAGGGGGAAAAGGACGAGCCTCTTGTTAAGTAGATTTTAAAAGCAAAACACATTAAAACTAGGGCCAAGCAAACCAGCCCAAGTGCACTCCAGCTACTCCCAGCCACAGCAGCCTCACTGGCAGCCTCGTGTGCAAGAAGGCAAAGCCCAAAGCATTCAGCTGTTCTGCTGCTCAGCCCAGGTAACCTGCTGCCTCCACAATTTCTCTCAGAGTGAGTAAATTAAGTACAAGACAAAACTCCACGCTGGGTTTCCCAGCCACTTCTCAAAAGCTTTTCCAGTTTCCAGTGGAATTTGTCACAATGTCCAGCCAGTCCCTGAAACCCCCTGCTCACCCCAGGGCTGGCACGAGGAGGAACACACCTCTCAAGTACCAACTCTGTGCCTCCAGCCCTTCAGAGAAGCTCAGTTTCNACAAATCCAAATTTTGTATATGCACTTGTGACAGAAAAGCTCATATATGCCTTTGTAAAAGGAAAAAGCATGTGTTTAGTGTTAAACTTACAAGAAAGAGAGTGAAGCCACAGTATCAGACAACACCTCAGGTCACAGAGTGTGATGCAAGCCTGCACTTCTTCCCTGTCCTTGGACACAGCCAAGCTCTGGGAGAGAAGCTGCTGTTCTCTGGGAAGGGCTCAGGTCAGAGGCCAGGGCTCAGACACAGCAGCAACTGCACACACACTGCACATGGCTCACACTGTCCCTGCCACAGCTCCGAGGCTGGCAGGGAGCTCTCAGCCTCACTCACAGAGAACACCAGCACTGCAAACCAAGAGCATCTCCTGCAGCAGCACTGCTCGCTCCTCTGCGCCCCCAGCTCACTCCTGCACTGTGTGCTCATGGGGAGCATCAACAGCTCTGGGCATGGGTGAGGAAAGGGCTCTGAGCTCCAAGCATAAGCCACCTTTTCTTACCTGGTGACTCACCAGATCCTTTCAGTTTTCTGGCAGTGGGAATAAAGCAGAGGGCAAACAACCTGAGGCCATGCTCTGGAGCCTAAAGCAGAACCTGAATGGCACAACAGCAGTCCAGAAAACCTCAGGCAAGGTGACAAGGCTGTTTTTTGCTTTATTTTTTCATTCTAAAGGATGAAATTAACAGCACTTACCAAGAAAAACCACTGAAATGGCCCACTGGAAGGTCTCTGTGAACACAGATTTAACTGTGTGTCTCCCCTCCTCCCTGCTCCATTTAGACACTTCAGGATTACAGACTTAAAGGACCAAAACGAATTCGAGCACATCTCTGGGTAAAGGCATCCCCTCAACTATTTTTTTAATGATAGATACTGAATACTAGATACTTTAGAAACTGAAAAATGATGGCATAAATTTTAAACAGATGTTGAGTCTTGTGCACAGGTCTCCAAAGTCTTAGCAGTGGGAAAGTGGAGCTGTTGAGTAAGTTATTTTCCTTGGGTTAGTAAAATTTCTAGATTAGCTGGATGAGCTACTTCATGTTTTGCACTTCTAAGAAGTCCACAGATCACAGCTAAAACCAAACTCCTTTCTAGGGAGCTTAGATGGCCCTGGGACCTACTCTTCCATAAGAACAGCTTTAAAGATACATGCATTATTGACTTGTGGTTTAAAAGTAATTAAATAAAGTATGAGATTAACCAGATAACAACTCATCCCTGGAGTATAATGCCAAGGGAGGTAGAAACAAAGGAGTTACAAGGGTTTCGGTTCATTCTCCCCTGAAGTCACTTAATAAAAATAAGGCTCCATGTAAAATACCCAGCAGGACTAGAGAGCACTCTGAGCAGCTTTAAATATCTGAGGGAATTGAAACAGACTGGAAAGAACTGAAGTCATCCCAGTCTGAGTGCAGGGAGTGGATTTTTGAGCCATGTGATCATGAGCCATCTGGCCATGCCCAGAGGGGAGAGCTGACAAAGACTGGAGAAGTAATACAGGTAATAGGACTTAGTTATGTTCAACAAGTTCCAAAGACCTCTGGAAAAAAGATATAAAAGTTTAAAGAAACCAAACACCAACCAAAAACCAACAAAACACTGAATTGATTTCTCAAACTTCTCTGTCTTGTAACCAAAAATTTCAGTGCTTCAGTGAAGTACATGCTAATGATACTTCTAATCTCATGTGCTGACAGCAGGATTTCACAGAACCCAACAATGTCCTACAGAACTGGGATATGGCATCCTGGAAACCGTGGATTACACAGCCATTCAAACTTCATCAAACTCATAGGCCATTTTACAAAAAGGATTAATAGACACGAGAGTGTTGGAACAAAGAGGGAAGTGGAGTCTCCAGCAGGACACTGTGGAGGTCACGAATCCTTCCTGGCACAAAGCAAATTCCGCACTGATGCACTTTGGTCACACAGGCCTCTGCAAGCACCAAGACACTGGGAGATCACAAAAGGCTGAAGAAATCCACCAGACCCATGGCAGGTACCCAGTGACCAAGCAAATGCTGCAAGAAATGCTGTCCCAAAAGCACCTGACCCCTCCTGTTTAAGCCTATTCCAAGGGCAAGCACATGGAACATGGTGGCTCATGGAAAATGCTCTGTTTTTGCAAACTGTCTGTAACTCAGAGTAGCTGCAACTTGTTCCAGCACCTGGGTGTCCTCCTGACTGCAGAATTAAGTGAAATTTTGTGGAGTTTTGTACACAGTGTTCCACACAGAGGTTTGAATCTGCATCATCTTGCCTTCACTCTTGCTGTACATGCAATATGAAACAAAACCTACAATCCTTCAAGCTTGTTACAATTTCTCTTATTTTGAAGCTCGAGAAATCTGTTTTCAGGTTAAAATGTGTACCTTCTCCCAGCCAAAGGAAACTGTGCTGTCAGACCTGCCTGCACATCCTGTGCTCACTTCCTGCCGAGCCCCGGCAGCAGCACTTCCTCTTTCAAGCGGGACTGGAGCTGCTGTAATTTCCGCCCCCCAGCTCCCCACACAACAAGAACCCTCTCATGGTGCTCTCTGGGATACACCACCAGCTCACAAGTTCAACCCTAACTAGTCCATCATAGCTTCCAGATCCTGTTTGGGCACCTGCTCCACATTCAAAGAAAACAAAAAATTAAGCCATTTCTGAAAACTGAGGATTTTTCCCCCAACAATGTGATTTTACAGTGAACAGCTTATTCATCCAACTCAAAGCACTCAGGAGTCCACACTGAAGGGAACAACAGTCACAGGATTTTACTCATGATCTCTGGTAACCACTTTTGCTCTTCCATGGTACTTTCATTTCATATCTTATAAAACTACACAGTTCTAAATAAAGTATTTGTTTACACTTCGTAATGTGTTCCCAGATTAATCACATCCATTCCAAGGCCCTTGCCCTCTGCCACCTCCTCCAGCTCTACTACAAACTAACATTTCTGCTCTTCAAAGTGACAAATCTCTCCCGTCAGGGACAGCAAGGAGAGGTACTCAGCTGTCACAATCCCTGCAATTTGATTTTCCTCACCAGAGATACCTGCCAGCACTCCATGAAGGATGTAATACCTGTATTACAAACACCGCATTGCAAAGGCCAGTGGGTACAACACACCAGTTCTCTGCAGAGATCCCAAACCACGAATGAAGGGACCACACAAGCTCAGCTGTCACCTGAAGAGGGAGAAGACCTTGGACTTTTTGGTACACTGTCACAAACCTGTGACAGACACAAAACATGAATGGCAACAAGTCTCTCGTTAAGAGCTGAATTCCATGAAGATGTACTAGCACAGAAGGCAGAACTGTTTTCAAGAGCAGCACGTACCGTCATGGCCAGAATTCTCCTCTGCACATGTACAGCAACATCTACAGACACTATCCAAATGCCCCAGTCCAACGCCCACCAGAAACCATCTTCTTCATGGAGATCTCACACCAGAACAAAACACTTCTGCCACTTCTATGCCGGTAATGTGGTAAATGACATGTAAAAGAATGTATTATGTTCTAAACCACCTAATGCCCAAGCTCACTGCCTGTCCTGCCCACAGCTGGGGCTGCTGCACAAACACATTTGTTCCCAAAGAGTCCACGTCAAGCTTAAGGCCTCGGTCTCCAGTTTCTTAGGGCTTAAACAGCCTGTTGAACTACAAACTAGCACCAGAGTTGCACTCCCTTAGAACAACACAAATCATGACGTCCAAGGAAAAACATGCAAAAGCAGAAGCGACAGACCTGAGAAACAATCTTGTACCTCATCAGTTCATGATCTTGAAACGGATATCCGGCTTTAAGCATTGCTTTAGGGTTTTGTTAACTGTCACTAACAGGCCAGGTACACTCCTTTAAACCCTGTCTCCAAACTTGTACTCCATAGGGAGAGCCATCTCCAAAAAACAGTGATGCTGCTTGGTTTATTTGTGGGTCAAATTATGAGAGACAGTCACAAAAGCTCAGATGCACTAGAAGCTGTGTCAAGCCAAACACAAGAACTCAGGCAAGGACCTGGATCTGCAGTGTGTGGATCTCAATCCAGGGCTGAGGAGATTCACAGCAGCAGAGCACACGGGTAGGCACCATCTCATGTCCTGCTCACACTCACAGCCTCAGCCTGGTGCTGTATGACAGCATGGGACACCTGTGGGCAGGCCCACAACAGCAAACAGTGGGAAGAGCCACAGGATCACCAGCAGAGCAGGACTGACACCACCACAGCCCTGAGTGAGCTCACCGCTCCTGCTGCTCTTGAAACCCACAAAGTTTGTTATCCTACGGGAATCCCGCGGGAGATAAAGGATGTGCCTGGGATCCTGGAGCATCTCTTAGTCTGCCACTCAACAATCTGTGTATTGCAACACCTGTGTGGATTTGAATCACAGAATCACAGCATTAACTCGGCTGGAAAAGACTTTTGAGATCTTCAACTCCAACCTACGACCCAACAGCATCTTGTCACCCAAACGCTGGCACTCAGTGCCACATCCAGGTTCCTTTTAAACACTTCCTGGGACAGTGACTCCAACACCTCCCTGGGCAGTCCACGCCAGTGGCCAATCACTCTTTCTGGGAAGAGTTTTTTCCTGACATCCTGCCCCAACTTCCCCTGGTGCACCTTGAGACTGTGTCCTCTAATTCTGTCCCTGGTTGTCTGGGAGAAGAGATCGATCCCACCAGGCTACACCCTCCTGTCAGAGAGTTGTAGAGAGCGATAAGGTCCCCCCTGAGCCTCCAGGCTGAGTCCCCCCAGCTCCCTCAGCTGCTCCTCACAGGAATTGTGCTCCAGCCCCTTCTCCAGCCTCGTTCCCCTTCTCTGGACATGTTCGAGCATCTCAACATCTTTTCTAAACTGAGGGGCCCAGAACTGGACATGGCACTTGAGGTGTGGCCTCACCAGTGCTGAGTACAGGGGAAGAATCCCTTCCCTCTCCTGCTGCCCACATTGCTCCTAATCCAGGCCAGGATGCCATTGGCCTTCTGGGCCACCTGGCCACACTCAGGCTCCTGCTCATCCTGCTGTCACTCAGCACACTCAGGTCCCTTCCTGCCTGGCTGCTCTCCAGCCACTCTGTCCCAGGCTGTGCTGCTGCAGGGGGATGTTGTGTCCAAAGTGCAGAATCTGGCACTTGGACTCGTTCAATCCCACACTGTTGGATTCTGCCCATCTCTCCAGCCTGTCCAGGTCCCTCTGCAGAGCCCTCCTACCCTCTAACAAACCAACATTCCCCCCCCAACTTGGTGTCACCTGCAAACTCGCTAATGCTGGCCTCAGTCCCCTCATCCATATCATCAATAAAGAGATCAAACAGGATCGGGCCCAACACTGATCCCTGCGGACACCACCAGTGACCAGATGCCAACTGGAAGCAGCACCATTCCCCAGGACTCAGACAGTTCTCAGCCCAGCCCAGAGTGCTCCTGTCCAAGCTGTGGGCTGCAGCTTCTCCAGGACTGTACCATGGGAGACGGTGCAAAATTTCTGGACAAGATACTATGAATTACCACAGAAAAAGTAAGAGACCTCTTGTCCAGATGCAGCCATCACAGTGCTACCATAGAATATGCTGAGGTGGAAGAGACAGCACTGTTTGAGACCAACTGATATTTTCCATACTTAATGCAACTTTCTTTTCTAATTCTGTAATACTATGAGCTACTTTGCACATCTTTGTAAATGCTCATCACAACCCCCTGGTACACAAAGATGGGAATTTAAGACAGTTGGACAGGGGAATTTTAACAGCCTGAGTCCATGCCACCAGCAGCACCACAACTCACACTTCAAGTTCTACAACTTCAAACAAAGAAGGGGAAAATCATGTCATCCCATTTTAGTCCTCAATTCAAAACCTGGAAGCTGATCATCCGACAGTGTGACTCAGCAGGCTCTGCTGCCACACCAGTCACCCTCCCGTGCAGCCTTGCCCACACCTGCTCCACCACAGGTATTGCCCCCATCTCACAGCCCCATCACCAACTCCATTGAAAATGCAAGAGTGACAACCTGCCCAATACCACTCTGGTTAAGGTTACACTGTCACAAGCAGCCGTCAGCACTGGAAAAACCTGACCCAAATTAAGTGCTGGGAAGTGTGTGCACTTATGTTAAGTCTCTTTCTGTCAAACGCATTTCAATCTTACATTACTCTTCAGTTTTCGTACTCTACAGAAAGCTCTTCTCCTCAACTACGTTACAAAATACAATTCAGTATTTTACTACCACTTTAAAAACCCTACCTTAATTAGCTTAGTTGCATACTCATAATGCCTATTTAAAAACACAAGCTGCACCTACACTGCAATTTCGAAACAGCACCAAGCCAAGGCCCACACGGCCCTGACGGGTCTCTCCACATTCCCACGGCCAACTACACTTCACAGAACAGACAAGGGCAGAAATTCTTCCACTCTGAAGGATGCTCTTGCACCACAGGAATCACCCTGACTGAAAATCACTGCAGCACAACCTGCTCACTCCCGTTATGCTCAGGAAGCTGGGGAGCTGCAGGTGCTCCTTGCACAAAGCCAGAGGGTGCCCAGAGGATGTGCTGTGCTGAGCAGGGATAGCTCAGGCCAGGTACCAAAGTGCTGTCTGAGGATTAAAGAAATAAACCTTTGTTAGAGAGCACTGCAAAGGCAACTTTTCTGAGATATTGAGCCATCCTGGAGTTTCTCTTAAAACTAATAAAGTAGCAGGAACTCCCACTGCCAGCAGGGCTGCAGCCGGAGATCTGCTCTGCACTCACCTGAGCAGCAGCAGGAACCACACCTTGTCCCCAACCCAAACCCAGCCCCTGCAGCACAGACCAAGAGCCTGCGGCAACAGCCCCCACTCCAGCACCAGGACAAAGAGGGTCCTTGTGAGAGGAGCCAAGCCTTTAGTCCAGCAACACCTCAAATGCACTAAACACAAAAAGCACCACTGAACTCACGATAACCTCTCACACACACGGCTGCTGTCAGAGCCAGCCCCCACACAAGCCCCAGCCCCTGGTGCACACAGCCACCAGCTCATGGTGGGGCAGAGGTCCTCCCGAGATGCATCCAGGGCTGCAGGCCCACTTCTGTCATTATTTCCCCCAAACAGAACACTCATCATTGGCCAGAAACACAGCACAGCATCCTTCAACTTGAGAAGAGCTTGTTCCACAGCAAGACAATCCTGGGAGTCCCATGTCTGCCCCAGGGCCTCCACAGCAGCTGAAGGTTTGCTCTGACACTGCTGGGTGAAAAGCTTCACCTGCCAGAGTTGCTCTGTGCTGGAAAACATACACTGATTCCACACAGTCTGAACACACCCATGAGCTGACAACTGCATCCCCACTCCAGACAAACGCCCTAGGAAAGCTCCTCGTGTTACTTTATGAAAAAAGATTTTGTTTTGGTTTGTCATGAGACAGGAGAACAGTGCACAGAACAACACTCATGGCAGGAATTGCACCACAACATTCTAAAGTAATGGGGTGAATTAGCAGCACAAAAGCTCAGAATAGAACAAAGGATTTTAAAAGCTTTTGCAAAACAAATTCTTTGTTTTCTCTTTATAAAATGTCACTTGTTCAGAAGAAAAGACAACACATCTCAAGGAAAGGACAGCAGCTCTACTGAAAACAGGCAAATCAGTATTTTGAAGCTTTACAACTCTAGGACAGAGTCACTCTCTCAAGCTCCAAGGGAAGATTATAAAGACTAATTACAAAACAACAACACTGAAACTCTGCTTCTTGCACTGCTTTCAGTTTTCTGCACACCCAGGGCCAACTAAACAAACCACCCAAACACAACCCGAAGGATCGCCCACCAGAAGGTGGGAACACCCTGCCCTGATGCTATGGCCAGACACCCTCAGAGACGGTAAACCTTGTGCCAGGCTTCAGCCCTTGGAGAAACTCTGGTGAAAGGGCTTTCCTCACCTCCCATTTCTAGTGGCAATCTTTCCTGATGAATAGCCTCAGCTCATATAATGTAAAATTATACAAGTTAATAAGAGTGCAGCTTAGAGGAAGTCACTTTGTTAAATGCTGAGAGGTTGCAGGAGCACCAAGATACTTTAAATTTATTTTAAAACTCTGCCTAAAAGCTAATCTGCTCAGTAAGTTGTTTTATTTGTCATATATCAAATACTAAAAATAGAGTGTTTTCACCTCATTTAACACAGAAGGGCCAGGGGAGCCAAGGCAGAAGTCTTGGTGGTTAAAGAGTTTCTTGCTACCTGGAGTACCAGAAACCAATTTCACTTTTATTTAATTTGACAGCACCTTCCTCTTTCCAAAAAAAACCAAAAAGTAATTCTTTTCTCAGGAACAAAGGCTGAGGCTAACTACATCCCCCTGTAACTCCTTCTGACTGCCTCCTGCTCTAGAAGCTCCTCACATCATCAAAATTCATGTGATGGAGGCAAAGGACAGCAGGGCAGTTACACTGACCACAGAAGGCAGGCACAGGTACAAGCAGGATAAAATACACAAGCCCCCTGACCACTTCTAACTGTGTCAGCACTCACAGCAGCATACAGCAGATCTCACACCCCTCAGCTGCAGTCCTGCACCTTCACCTGCTGCCCAGGTGCTCCAGAGCCAGGAACCCGGCCACACCAACCCATTGGTGTATGCAGGGTAACAAGAGCTGTTGAAAAGGTTTTGACTAAAAGGTCCACCTGTCTGTTCTCCCAAGATTTGGGAATTCATTTTGTGAATTCATTTTAGCTGCATTTTAACCAAAAGGGACGTTTACATCAGGATTAGTGATCAGCTTCATGCTGCACTTCACACCAAATTCACAAATGTTTTAGAGGAAAACAAGAAAAGCCAAGTGCACACTCATCAGGGAAATCCCCAGGGTTTCACAGGGGCTCCATTTCTGTTTACTGCTGTTCTTTGAGTAGGAGATCCACAGTTTCCATTTTAAGTACTTGACACTTTTGGGCTTCCAGAGTTTCTCTATTAAATAGGGAAAACATCCTCAACTCCTCAGCCCCAGCCATCCATTTCCAGCAAACAAATAAGCCCAAAGCAGGGCAGTTAATGAATTCAGAGCACCAGTTGCAGGTCACAAATAACCAAGTTCAAAGTATGCAAATCTAGAGATTAAAATTTCTGCCTGGGATATGTTACCAAACTGCAAGCATGTTTTATCTTGCACCACAGTAGGTTTTTTATTCCTTGCCAAGACTTTAAAATCCTTTTCCTTGCTGTTACAGAGGCACACAAATGAACACCAAATCATTACAGTCAGCAAGACATGGATTCGAGGCTAAGACATTAACAAGAAGGAAGAGTTTACAAAGCAGGACAACAAGCTTCCCAATGTACAGACAGCAAAATATAAAGGCTTTCCACCCAAAAAAAAAAAAAAAAAAAAAGGCTTTCCCCCAAAAAAAAAAAAAAAAAAAAGGATGTCTGGGGTCCTGCAACTTCACACTTTGAACAGAGCCAGTCAGCACCTCCTTTCCTGGGACAGAAGTACAGATGAACATGAGACAACCACAGATGGCCAGACCAAGCCACTCCTGAATACCCAGTGCCACCTAACACGGCTTCCTTGCCACGGTTTGTCCGTCAAGAGGGGAGCAAAGCTGCTCCAGCTGCACCAGCCACTGCACACCCACGGACAGGGCACCAGGAACCCCGGCCACTGTACAGCTCTTCGTTAAGAACAGGTTTTCAATGCTGGTTGTTATGTTCATGGAGCAGTACAAGAGTCTGCCAGTGCTGTCACCAGCACTGCCTGCTCACAGGTAAAAATACTATTGAGGTCCGAATCACTAAAAGAGACCTTTAAAACAGAGACAGGTGACCTGCTGCTGCAGTATATATATACTTTTACAAGATTCCCAAGGAGAACGGAAAACACATGTCAAAACCAGCCCAGGAAGCAGCGATGGCTGCACTGGGGTGGCTCAGGGTAGAACACAGCCTCGCACCTCGGGAGGCACAGAACGGCCCGAGCAGCGCTCCCAGCCGGGGCTCAGCCTCTCACCGCGGGGCTTCCCCCACAGCCCGGGCACGGCCCNCGCTCTCACCTCAGAGGCTCTGCCGGGCGTTGGCAGCGGCTGCGGGGTCTCCTCACCGAAGGCTCAGGGGCAGCCGGGTGACGTCATCGCGCAGTGCGCGCGGGGCGCGGCGACGGAGAGGGGCGTGCCTGGGACAGCGGCCACGCCCCGCCACAGGCAGAGGGCGCCAGAGAGCCGGGACCGGAATAGAGACCGGCATACAAATAGAGACCGGGAATAGAGACTGGTATACAAGTAGAGACCGGGACACGAATAGAGACCAGGACCGAAATACAGAGTGGGATAGAGACCGGGAATAGAGACTGGGAATAGAGACCGGGACACAAATACATAGAGACCGGGACAGAGACCAGGATACAAATAGAGATCCAAATAGAGACTGGGAATAGAGACTGGGACACAAATAGAGATCGGGAATAGAGACCAGGACACAAATACAGACCGGGATAGAGACCAGGAACTAAACAGAGACTGGGAATAGGGACCAGCAATAGAGTCCAGGAATATAGACCGGGATATAACATGGTCTAGCTGGGGGGTGTAGGGCTGGATGATCCTGGGTCCCTTCTGGCCCAGAGTGGCCTGCTAGACTGTGAGGGAACTAGGTTTGTGTTTACCGCTCTGGGATGTGCTTTTGGATCTGAACGGGTGTTAGATGGTGAGTTGGACTAGATGATCCTTGTGGGTCCCTTCCAACTCATAATATTCTGTGAATCTGTAACCTGGGAATATAACCGAGGAAACACATGACCCCAAAATATAGACCAGGATATAACCCAGGGAACATGGGACCACAACACATAAACCTAAAATATGACCCCGGGGCTGCAGGAGCACATGGGGCACATCCTTGGTTCAGTTTCCAAATTCTCTCCACGTTTTCTTCCTTTTTTTTTCCCCCGCTTGTCTCTCTGGAGCTGAAATAAAAAGGGTGAATAGGCAGAGCTTCTCCTGTTGGGAGATGGGCACTTATGGAGGGTTAAATCACCCTAAATCCTCCTCATCCTTCAGAAACAAGAGCCCAGGAAGGAAATCTCCTAGGAAATCTTTGAGAAGCAGGAGCCAAAATCTTGCCTGAAACAGAAAAGTCCAGAATAATCCAATTTTTAAAAGCCATGAAGAGCTGCAGGTCCCAGTGCCAGCAGACCTGAGTCACCAAACACGACCCTGGGGAGCACCTGAAGCAGGTCAGACCCTCGGAGCATCTTTGTGCTCTGGTTCATCTGCATGGCAAAGACTGAGCAAAACCTGCTCTGCCCAATGTAATGGTGTCAGAAGCACATCTGTATCTTCTCCTGCAAATATCAGCCACCCCTGGGGATTTCTGAGCAAGCCATCGCCCCCTAAGCACACTCACTGCTGCCCTAAGCACGCACAAAAGAGCAAAGGAAGAATATTTTCAGAAAGCATTTTCAAGGTGAAATCATTAAAGGATATCAATGTCCCACTGACTCTTTCCAGCTGATTTTGGATTAAATCTGTCCTATCAAGCACAAAAGCAACAGCTGGGTAGAGACTGAGCTGAGCAGATGAGAACATGAACCTGGAGAGGCTTGTGGTGTCTCCTCAGTCCTCCAGAGCCCATCCTTGCTGCAGGCACCACAGGAGGCTCCAGCTCATTTTCCTCCCAACAGCTCCATCCTTGTCCGTGTTGCAGAGGTTGATGAGGATGGGGGGGCATTGTCAACAATGCCTCAGCTCTTTGGGCTGAATTAGATACAAAACCAGCCAAGGTGGTAACACTGGGTGAGCCATTTCAGGGTAACAGTTCCACGTCTTCAGCAGCCCCTCCATCCCCATCTCCCACAGGGATGAGAGCACTGAGCACGAGCCCACCACCTCCATGTTGTCCCTTGAGACCCTGTGTGTGACCACAGCCATGGTGGCTTTGCTTTTTGGGAACAAATCCAAGAGGAAAGGCTTGCCAGTACCCAGGGGAACTGCAGAACACCAGGAAGTTGCAGAGCATGGAGGGCTGGGGTGTAGGAGAGTGTGAGTGAAATCCCACCAAAGGTTGTGGAGATCCACAACACCCCAGTGCCCTTGTGCATTCATGGTGCAGGTATTAATGATGGAAATAGTTAAAACTGTGGCAGGAAGCCCCACTTCCCAGAGGAGCTACAGCACCACACACCTGGTGTCACTGTAATTAGCACCACAGAAAGTCCATGCAGTAATTAACTTTCTCCCTTCCAAGTTAAGATTTAATAACATGCAGTAAAATCAGACCCAGGACAATGAAACAAGACCATCAAATCAGACACTTGTGACTTGACAAGGAATTAATTATACCCTGGTAAAATAATAATTAAAAAAAAATAATCATAGTTGTTAATCTGGCCTTGTGCTTCAAGGGAAGGAGGGCACTGAGAAAAATGTCCCACACTGACTCTGAGGAACATATTCCTGCCAACCACAGGCTGGGATGCAGTTCAGCAACTGCACTGGGCAGAGCCGGGAAAAGAAAATCTTGGACAACCCCCCCCCCATCCTGAGCTGCCAGGGAGTTGCCTCAAACCTCTCATTTCTCTGTGATCTCAGCAGAGAACAGCTCTTCCCACAGGGAATTGTCACTGCCCAGGGGGAATAAACTGCAGCGATGACAAAACCCAGCGACAGTGCTGGGCCCCAAGGGTCTCCCAGGGATGCACAAAGCAGATGCCCTCACAGCTGGCTCCACCAAGAAGCAACACTTCCACCTGTAGCGGGCCTGGGGTCAGAATTAAGCTCACATAAGTGGTCCCTAAGCCTCTCACCTTGCCAACAGAGCCGGCCAAGGCAGCAGTGCACAGTAAGTCACCTTGTCATGTCAAGGAGGTGAATCCAACCAGGATATCTCCTTCTCTGCCAATAAATCACAACTTTGGCTCCTCAGAAAGGAGCAGGAGAGCTCTTGGAGAAGCCCTGTGTGGCTGGGCAAAGAGAGGTCATCTCCTCAGGAGCTCTGATCTTTAGCTCTCCCCAGTTCTTGACAGAAGAGAGGCTGGAGATGTTCTAACAGCTCCACATGCCACCAAGTCTCCCTGGTATTACCAAAGGGATATTTGCCACACAGGAAGTACACAGGGCCTGTCTTGAAGGCACATCTAAGATCAAGACTGATTTATTTTACTTTCCCCACTGCTCTGGCAGAGAGGCATCCAGTGCCCTGTCTCTACCTGGCAGCTCATGCATTCAAATCCAAGGGGAACACACAAGGACTGTGAAACACCCATTGTTTGAAGAGCACCTGAAGCCTGCATAGCACGATTAAGGACAGAAACAAGAGCTCCAGGTTACCCCTCAGAAGTCCAGATGAGCTGGGACAGAGACCAGCAAAATTCCATCACAACAGATCCTTTGCACAAGGTTTTGACCACTCTTCCCAGGCCACAGAGGTCCCTAAACATGTACATTTTAACAAGGGGCAAAATCCAGCCCTGAGATGATTGATTACCTGCTGCAGGTACTCCCAGTGAAGTACACCAAAGCCAGGCAGGGAGGACATATTATTTTATAGCATTATCACATCTGCCCCAAGCATTTCTGCTTTCTGCCCCAAACCCTCGGGAACATCTGGTATCACCTGCCTCTTGCTACAGCTTGGCACAGGTCAAAAAAATAAATTATTCAAACTACTAGAGAATCCATTAAGACTAGATCATTAGTTTCCTTAAAGCACAGAGCAATCAGCATTCTTGTCTCTTGGTCTCTTTCCTTGCCCTGCCTGTGGCAGGGACTCTGTTCAGGGGGTCCCATGTGGTCACTGTATCACTTGATCAGGCCCTGGAAGTTGGGCTCTGTGCAGGGGGGCAGCGCTGCCTGCTGGCTCAGCAGCTTCTCCAGGACGGTGATTTCTGCATCTCGTCTCTCAATGTCCTCAAATGGAGTCCAGGACATGTCATGCTGGAGCTTATAGGCACCAAGAAATTCATGTGGCGTTGTTCCCCATTCCTGGTGGAGAAAGGAGAGATTCCATCAGTGCTCAGTTTCCCTTGGAGCTGGGCTGTGATATCCCTCAGTCCCACCGCATTTGAAGTGGTCTCAGGTACGTGACCATCCCATTTTCTAACTTAAAAACAGGCTCAGCTATCCCAAGTCCAGGTGATGCTGACTGAAGTACTGAACAATAGTCCCCAAGCCAGAGTTGACTTTCAGATGAACCTTCCAACCTAATGTTGGATTTAGCCACAGATCTGCTTATTGGCCAACATTCTGTACAGTAGGACTGCACTGTGTAAACATGTATGCACTTGTAGTAAGTAATCTACTTATTAGTGAAGGTTTGTATCTGTTCATTAATGAGATATGAATGTATCTGTTTTCCAGTGTTTAGAAACTGATCAAAACCATGGAAGTAGATGGCTAGCCTTATTTGCCAGAAAATTATCCAAAATTCACTCCCTTGATTTTCCTCTGAAGTCCTGGCCACGCTTTGGGTGAAACTCAAGGAAGGAAGAAAGCTAGGCATTTTTTACACTAAGCAATGATGTAAGCTTGTTTGTTCTTGAATGTAAAAGCTGGGCCCTTTTGCAGTGAAGGTGGGAGATGCACTGTGCAGGATTTCCCAGTTCCCAGGATGGTTCTTTGGTGTGCAGCTCTGGATGGTGGTGATGCGCTAAAGGGGAACTGGTGGTGTATCATTCGCAATCACTAGAGACACTCTTGTAGTAATGATTAGGTGCATTGCTAACTTTATCCTTATATAATCCTTTGCTTCTTTTGTAATTCTTTGCTGCTTTGCACTATAGTAAATTTATACACTTGTTCTTTAAAGTCGGTGTCTGTGTTTCCTGTGCTGACCCTTGTCCCCTGGCAAAACACTGACACAGGGGGGCTTGAGGACACAAGAGCTCCCTGACCCACCCAGAGCTTTTCTCTGAAGCCTTCAACCTGCATGTAAGAAAACTGGTGGCCTGAAAGGAAGAGACCTCCCAGACCACCCCCGAAGCTGCAAGCAAACTCATTCCCTTGGGCTGAAGCACCTGAGGAGACCATCCTGTCAGGGAGCTACACCAGTCAGGAAAGGCTGAGAGTATATCTGGTAGTTCTTCACTTCCAGAGGAAGAATTGCAGGGCAGAATTTAGGTCCATGCTCCACAGGATTTCTTGCCATCCTCAACCACAGAACTCTGTAAGATGGTTCAGGCCCCAGACTAACCCAGACCAAGGGCAAAGGCCATCTGAGCCGGAGCCAACAAATGCTCCCATCAAGCTGGTGCTTTTTTATGAGCTCCACAAGTTTCCAGATACCACAAACATCACTTTTTTTCCCCTCCCTGCTTTCTCAGGGGCTATAACCACCCACCTTAGGTGACAGGATGGAGAAGTATCGCTGCCCACTCTCCCGTCTGTACATGTAGTAAACGTTTCCTGGTTTCTTCACGAGATTGCAGGCCACATGGTTCAAATCAGCATCTCTGTTAGCTTCATCCAAGACCTGGAAAACACTAACTGCAAATTTCTATGCTTGAAATGAAGTGACAACATGAGCCCAAGACATGTGACTTGACGCATGGCTCACAAGGCCTTCATCCACCCAGTGCATGTTTGATTTCACTTGCCCCAAGAAGGAGATGCTTTCCAAAGAGATAAAGTTTTCTCCAAGTCTTCCCTGTCAGCTGGACCTCAGAGCACCTCTCCATGGAGGTGGAAATACCTTCAAGAGTCAAGGACCTCTGCACCTCACCCCACTACACACTGGGCTCATTCCTCATCTCCACACACAGCTGCTGTCCCCAAGGGGCTTCCTGCTCTGATCCCCCAGGGAACAAAAGGGAATTCATCTCCTCAGCTCTACCAGCTGACTGCTCCAGGGCTCCAGCTCCACCAGCCAACGATTACATGACATAAGTGCCTCAGTGGCCGTGGGCCAGTGGCAGTGACTGGCAGATCCTTTCCCATTCTGACTCACCCCAAAGGGTGATGGCTCTACTGATGAGCACAGCTGAGCCCTGCTGGTGCTGCCAGGACCAAATGAGCTGAGACAAGCAAGAAAGCCAAGCCCACTGTCAGGTAAGAGCTCATCTCTCCTGCAGGACTTATACCCAGCCAGGGCCACATCATCATCCCATCAGCTCCTCCTGAGAGCACAGCACCTGCAGGAGTCACCTGGACTAAAACCTGAAGCATCTTTGTCCTCCCTGACACCTGAGCTGCTTTGGACCAGCCGCCCTTTCTCCCCTCCACTTTATCTGAAGTTCTTTCTGACGTGCCCATGACTCAGGGAGAGCACCAAAACCAACTTTCCCCCACTGACATTTGACAATAAACCCTCGTTTTCCCACTGAATTGTCTTTGCCCTGCTCCTGGCCCCGACTCCCACGCAGGCCACAGCTCTCCCCAAATATCTGGCAGTGAGGGCAGGTGCTCCTCTCCCCATGCAAGGCAACAAACCCTCTGCCCCTCCTCACTCACCTTCCGTGCCTGCTCCTGCAGGTGCCGGATCTGCTCGGCAATGACGCTCAGTTTGCTGCAGGCGTTCGCCCGGACGAACTCATCGGCCTGGGACAGAGAGCAGGGGATGCTCAGCACGGGAGGAGCTGCAGCCCTGCAGACACGGGCCAGCCACGGCCATGCGAAAAGTGTCAGCACATCTGTGGGGTGCAGAGCCATCCCAGCATCCCCGGGCACTTGAGTGACAGCCATGGAGCAGGAACCAGGCACTGGCAGAGAGCAGCAGGACACACTGGGAGGCAGTGGGATCACAGAATCACAGAATATTCTGGG
Organism: Pitta sordida; assembly: GCA_013390025.1. Taxonomy (NCBI): domain Eukaryota; kingdom Metazoa; phylum Chordata; class Aves; order Passeriformes; family Pittidae; genus Pitta; species Pitta sordida. The sequence goes on from WEKX01015856.1 coordinate 208,827, forward strand.
TTGGAAGGGACCCACGAGGATCATAGAGTCCAACTCCTAAGTGAATGTCCATATAGGGATTGAACCCACAACCCTGGTGCTAATCTCAGGGTCATGCCATCATAATTTTTTTAAATACAATAACCCAACTCCAATAATAAAATATAATATAATATAATACTTGATTATTAATAAATTAATATAATAACCCAACTCCCTATCCCATTATCTAGACCATGTCACTGAGCTCTTCATCCAGTCTTCTCTTAAAACACTTCCAGGGATGGCAACTCCACCCCCTCCCTGGGCAGCCCATTCCACTGAGGGATCACTCTCTCTGGGAAAAACCTCTTCCCAACATCCAGTCTAAACCTCCCCTGGTGCAGCTTAAGGCCATGTCCTCTTGTTCTGGTGTCGTCAGCCTGAGAGAAGAGATTCACCCCCACCCGACTGCAACCTCCCCTCAGGCAGTACAGGAAAGAAGCAGAAGGACTTACAAGTGAACTGAGAAGCTCTAGCGGACAAACTGGACATCTTTGGAAGGCAGTAGGATGTACCCGGAGGCACCGGAGGGAAATGAGAACACACCGGGGAACACTGCGGTGGGCTGGGAGGGGCACTGGCACACAGGAAAAACTGGGGTGGACTAAGAGGCACTGGGATGGACTGGGAGCCTCTGAAGTGGGAATGGAACGTATCAGGAGTGCTGGGATGGACTGGGAGAGCGGTGGCTGGAGGTACCTGGACACACTCGGGTGGACCAAAGCCAGTGGGACATACAGGAAGGCAGCAGGGCGTACTGGTACGGGAGCTCAGGGTGATGCTCTGGGGGCAGCAGGGCACGGGGAGGTACCGGAGACACTGGCAACGTGAGAATTCGGGAAGCTATTGAGGGGCACTGGGACATACTGGGAAGAGACGCGGAGAGGTGGTGGGGTCACCGGAGAGCAGCGGGACGTGCTGGCGGGCACCGAGACCGCCGCCGGCTGCGATGCTCCCAGAGACGGCCGGGAGACAGCGGGCCCAGCCATGCCTCCACNCGCAGGAGGGGACCGAGCCCCAGCCCGACCCGGTGCTCCGGGACCTGCTGTTCTTTCGGGGTCTTCTGCGCCGCGCCGCCTGCCTGCGGGACTGCGGGCCCGCCGCGCCCTCCCGGTACCGCCTGGGCGAG
>WEKX01015856.1:210351-240065 GCA_013390025.1 Pitta sordida
AGGAAAGGGGGTGTCCCGGGGCGGCCGGAATGCCCGGCGGATGCCGGAGCCGGGCGGGGAGGTGACGGGACGATGGGACCGAGGCCAGTCCCGGGGCTGCGGGAAAGTTCGCTGTCTGCCCCGGCCCCCCCTCAGTGCCACGTCGGAGCTCGGCGGGGCCGCCCCCGTCACCGCCCCGTGCGGGGTCCGCGCCGTCTCACCCGCCTCCCCCCCAGATGAACCGGCCGGCGCAGGCGGCAGCGGCCGCTCACACCTTCTTCGTGGCAAACCCCGGGCACCAGGAGATGAGGCAGAACCTGGAGTACTACCAGGCCATGGTGGGGGTCCACGAGGATGACTTCACTGACCTGGAGGCCAAACCCCACCTGGTGAGACCCTTCGCTCCCAAAGGCCCTGTCTGCTGTGGGACCCAGGGCAGTCACACCGTGGCTCTTGGCTCGGAGAGCTTGTGAGATGTCACTGTGGTGCTGTGAGGTCTCTGCGATGGGGACGAGGTCCCCCGGGTGATCCATCATGCCCCCCCCCCCAGCATTTCTTGTCCTCCTGCAGAGCGAGTTTCGGCTGGGTGTCCGGTTTTACACGGAGGAGCAGCCGGCCGCTGCAATCCTGCACCTGGAGAAGGCACTGGAGGAATATTTTGTGGCAGATGCCGAGTGCCGCGCGCTCTGCGAGGGACCCTATGACTATGAGGGCTACAACTACCTGGAGTATAATGCAGACCTTTTCCAGGCCATCACAGGTGGGAGCTCTTTCTGCTGTCTCCTGTAACAAGAGCCGGGGACAATTCTCAAAGGGTTGGTTCCCAGAGACCTGGGGGGTTGGTGGGTCCCTGAAGATGGCAACCCCCAACCTTGGTTTTCGTAGGAGCGTGGCCAGTAAGTGGCAGGAGGTGTTTGCCTGCACTCAGCACTCGGGATGATGCCTAGGAATCCTCCAAATTCCACAGGAATATGGAAGGAAGGAGAGGGACCGACAGAGGATCACTGGGATATGGGGATGGGAGGCTGAGGATGGCCACTCTGTTCCCAGAGAGCAGCACAGCTCCACCACCCATCACTGAGAGGTGGACAACCAACCATCCCTGAGGGTTTCTACCACCAAAAGGCAGGAGCTTGGAGATGCCTCAGGGTCTTGCCCGCCTGTGGGTGACCATGAGCAGTGACATGAGATTTTTCTCCACCAGATCACTCTGTGCAGGTGCTGAGCTGCAAGCAGGGCTGTGTCACAGAGCTGGCCTCACAGCCTGGCCGGGAGAAGCCTCTGGAGGATTTCCTGCCCTCACACTTCAACTACCTGCAGTTCGCCTACTACAACAGTAAGCAGTTCCTTGCCCCATTTTTTGTGGGCTGTCAGCACTGGGTACCCAGCTCTGCATGGGCTTAAATCATGGATCCACAGAGTGGTTTGGGTTGGGAAGGGACTTCCTGAGATCATCCCATCAGTTCAACCCAAGATGCAGGAACGTCTTACTCTGGTCATTCTGAGGTCTCTCACAGCCCTTTCCGACCTGGCTTTAAACACTTCAGGGGTGGGGGAGCCACAGCTTCTCTGGGCAACCTGTGCCAGGGCCTCACCAGCCTCAACACAGAAATTTTCTCCTTATGGCCAACCTAAACCTGCCCTTCTTGGTTTGAGACCACTAGCTCTTGTCCTGGCATTACAAGCCTCATCTCTCTTGTAACCCCTTTAGATATGGAAAGGTCATAAGACCTCCCAGGAGCCTTCCCATCTCCAGGTTCAACAACCCATATTCTCTCAGCCTTTTTTCATAGATGTGCTCCAGCCCTCTGACCATTTTTGTGGGCTCCTCCAGACCCCCTTTTATGTGTCCACATGTTTCCTGTGCTGGGGACCCCAGAGATGGACACAGCGCTGCTCATCAGAGTGGAGCAGATGGGCAGAATCCCCCCTCACCTGCTGCCCACAGTGCTGGGGATCAGCCCAGGACACAAGGGGTTTCTGGCCTGCCAGTGCTGTCCAATATTTCATCCACCATTATCTCCAAATCCCTCTCCACAGGGTGCTCTAATCCCATCCATCTCCCCCATCTTCACTGTTACTGGAGGAGAACCTTCCACTGGACCTTGTACTTTGTGAGGTTCACACAGGCATGCTCCTTCTGCCTGAAATGTTCTGCAGGAGATCCACATCTCTCTGCACCTGGCTGCAGTCACCCTCCACATCACTTTATTCCCAAGCAGTTTTGCTTTCCAAGTGAAATAACAGCCTAGAGAAGCACTTTTTTTTCTTCCTTCCTGCTGTCAACTTCTTGCTTCAAACCACAGCAGTGTGGTCCCCCTTCCAGAAAAGTTATAATCCAAGCAAATATAATTGATTTTATTTCAGTTTTTGTTCACCTTCTTAGAAAAACGTAAACAGTTTCTGTGCAAATTTCTCCAAAAGGAGGGGGAAAAATTTTGACATCCAGACAGATGGAAATCTTCAAGAAGTGACAACTGAGAGGGCACTTCATCAATGCCTTTCAGTGTCTGCAGGGTGGGTGTCAGAGGCTGAAGCCAGGCTTTGCTTGGTGATGCTGAGCAATAGGACAAGAGGCAACAGGCAGGAACTGATGCACAAGGAGTTCCACCTGAATGTGAGGAAGAACTTCACTGTGCAGGTGATGACGCACTGGAACAGATTACCCAGAGAGGGTGTGTGGTCCCTCTCCCTGGGGACACTCCAGGACTATCTGGATGCAATCCTGTTCTAGGATGACCATGCTTAAGCAGGGAGGTTGGACCAGATGACCCACTCTGGTCCCTTACAACTGACCCAGTTTGTGATTGTGTGATCCTGGGAAGGCTGCACAAGGGCAGGGCAGGGTGCTTCAGTGGCTGGAAGTTGCAGGTTAGCCAGGAAATGACTGGGTCTGGCTGCCTGGAAATAGGCTTCAGGATGTTTTCCAAGCAAGAAAAGTAGCCAAGCTGTTACCCTCGTTTCTGGTGCAATGGTTTCTGAAGGCAAGAGGGCACCTTTGACTCTGAATTTTGCCTTTGTGGCAGCAGTTACACTTCAGGACATCTGCTCTACTTGTGAGATCCTTTGGAGAACAAAAAGAACCTTTTCTCTCATCTCTCCTCTATATATCCATGTTTGCTCTGCCTCCAATGCCCTTGGACATACCATTCATAGCCCCATTTCTCTTTGCAGATGGGAACTACGAAAAAGCCATTGAATGTGCCAAAACCTATTTGCTCTTCTTCCCACATGATGAGGTGATGAACCAGAATTTGGCCTATTACACCGCGGTCCTGGGGGAGAACCTGGCCAGACCCATCCAACCCCGGAAGGTGAGCAATCAGATGGGACAAGCTGTTGCAGGGACATCTTCTCTCCTCCTTGGGGACCTTTGCAGAAGTTTTGGGGTCTTCTCTGGTCTAGCCACTCAAGGTGGACAGGAATGGATGCATTTAAGGTCTAACAAGCTGGAAAATAGCTGAGAGGCTGAAAAACATCACGGGCAAAATATATTTGGCCAAGTGAAGCTGCATGACTGGTACACAGGGACCCACTCCTCAGGGAGAGAACTGGGAGAGACTGGTGGACAGACTTTTTAGGAGGATCTGAGTGCACCTCTGCTGCACCCTTCCACAACTGAAGTGAAATTAAAAAGGAGAGGATTTGACTTCAAAATAGCTGGATCTGGATGAACCAGGCAGGAATAGAGGTCACTGCCCCACACCAGCTGGAGAAGGAAAGGGAATCTGCTCCTAAAGAGGATGTGTACTTCTGCTTGACTATCCTCTCCTCAGGGCTTGTCCACACAGGACAGGGAAATCCAGGCAGCATGGGGAAAGCCACTTCCTTCCAAGCTACCGGAGGGACCAGGAAACCAGGGCTGTGGGTGTGGAGCAAGGACCGCAGGAATGCTGCAAACTTGCACCTTCCTGCCCACATTCAGGGTCCTTCAGAGCCTTCGTGCTGTACCTCACCTCTTCCCTCTCCCCATTGCCACAGGAGATCCAGGCGTACCGTGAGCAGAGCCTGATGGAGAAGGAGCTTCTCTTCTTCAGCTACGATGTCTTTGGCATCCCTTTTGTGGACCCGGTGGGTGGTGCAAGACCAGGGGTACATGGTGGGCAGATGGAATGTGGATGCAGGGTCTGTGTCCTAGGCAGATCCTTGTCCAGCTCCTCATACTGTTCTTCTGGCTGCAGGACACATGGACACCTGAAGAGGTGATACCAAAAAGGCTACGAGAGAAACAGAAGTGAGTGCTGTCCCCAGCCCTCCCAAAGGGGGGATATATCCCTCTTCTTCTGCGGGGTTTGGGCCAAGGCCCATGGCATGGAGCTGCTGCCAGGGAAGGTTTTGATGTTGGGACTAGAAGAGGCTGCTGGAGGGCAGAACTTTGCTCCCTATCAGCCTGGGTGATGATGGACACAAGTAGGTCACCCCAAGTGCCACAGGGTGAGGGATGCATTAAGGTGACTTTCTCCAGTCTTGAGCTTTGTCACTGACCCCTGAGACAACTTGTCCTGCCCTTGTCTTTCGTCCCTCATGGCCAGTGTGGGGAGAGTGGGGTGGTAGGGCTGATGGCTGCCACATGCCTAGGGTGGAGCGGGAGACGGCAGCACGCATCTCAGAGGAGATTGGCATCCTCATGAAGGAGATCGAGATGCTGGTGGAGGAGAAGGCCAAGGAGTCTACGGAACTGAGCAAGTTTATCCGAGAAGGTGCAGAGGGCCAGGAGGGGAGGTGGGATGGGGACCTTCATGACTCCTGCTGCCAGTCCTTCCACATGTGGGTGAAGGCAGGACCACAGCCTCTCCCAGCACTGCACCCCAGGGGTGCTGGCACCCATCCCCATGTCCCCCAATCTCATTTGTGCCCCAGGTGGCCCCTTGGTATACGAAGGAGCCAGTGTCACCATGAACTCAAAGGCCCTGAATGGCTCCCAGCGTGTTGTGGTAGATGGAGTCCTTTCTGCCGAGGAATGTCAGGAACTGCAGAGACTCACTAACGTGAGCACAGGGAGGGGGGAGCAGGCAGGGATGAACAGGGGCTGCTGAGGTGTCCTAACACTGACTGGGTTTTGCAGGCGGCTGCCTCAGCCGGGGATGGCTATCGGGGGAAGACCTCTCCGCACACGCCCAGTGAGACCTTCTATGGTGTGACCGTCCTCAAGGCCCTCAAGGTTGGGGTGTATGTGGGGACACGAGATGGAAGTTTGGGGGCAGATGGTTGCCCATGCCCACCTGGGCTGAGACCCTGTCCTGTCTGTCCCCCACAGCTGGGTCAGGAGGGCAAGGTGCCCCTGCGCAGTGCCTACCTGTACTACAACGTAACGGAGAAGGTGCGGCGTATGATGGAGTCCTACTTCCGCCTGGACATCCCGCTCCACTTCTCCTACTCCCACCTGGTGTGTCGCACAGCCATCGATGGTGAGTACAGCCCGAGGGAGCAAGGCTGGGCCTGTCAAGAGTTCCCCTCCAGCAGCTGGAGTGGTCCAGTTTTGGACCTTTCTTTGGTGACCTCTTTGCTGTTCCCTAACTTGCTCATCTTCCTAGGAGGGTGTGGGAAGCTTGTCCCTAAGCCAATTTTAGGAAGATGAGCAGCAGCTCTGTCAGTTGCCTCCGCTGGGGCAGGTGCCTTCATGCCATACAGCATTTCAGCACTCAGAGCCATTTGGGATGGGTGCTGGCAGAGGCTGTGCCTGGAGGGCCATGGAAATGCCAGTCAACAGAAGCTTGTGCCATCCGAATGGCCTTGCATGGTCCACACTCTACCAAGTGCAAGTGCTTTAGGTTATGTGTGACTTTCTTGTCACCTCCAAGCATAGGATGCTTGGAGGGGAACCATGTTCTGGCACAGACAGAGGTCTGTGCAAGGTCTCATTCTACCATAGAGAAACAAGAAGGTCGGAGTGACAACAGTCACGAGGTGCATGTGGACAACTGCATCCTCAACGCAGAGGCTTTGATGTGTGTGAAGGAGCCCCCAGCCTACACATTTCGGGATTACAGGTACTGGTGGTGGCTGTCAGCTGAAGCTGAAGGCACTTGAGTTGGAAGGAGCAAGGTGGGAGAACACCAAACCTGGGCTCTCCTGCCTCTGGCTCTTGCCGTGGAGTTGGGGGAGCTCTGGTTTGTTTGTTACCTCCACTTGTCCCCCTACTCCCTTTAGTGCCATACTCTACCTCAATGAGGACTTTGAAGGAGGAGCTTTCTACTTCACTGAGCTGGATGCAAAGACAGAAACTGTGAGTAGCTCAGCTCCAAGAATCCACATGCAGCATCAAACCCAGCTCCTTCCTGTCCCCCCCTGTCCCCTGGGGACATCCCCTGGGTTGCTGCATAAGGTGAACTTGGGTTGAGGGGGCCAATTCCCTTGTGACCTGGATCTCCCACTCCTGACAGGCGGAGGTCCAGCCACAGTGTGGCCGTGCTGTGGGCTTCTCCTCTGGCTCAGAGAACCCCCACGGGGTGAAGGCCGTGACCAAGGGCCAGCGCTGTGCTATCGCCCTCTGGTTCACCTTGGACCCTCGGCACAGCGAGCGGGTGAGCTCCCTCCCAGCAGCAGGTGGGATTTTTGAGTGGGGCAGTGGCCATGCTTACCCCAGGGGTCTGCCCACAGGAGCGTGTGCAGGCTGATGACCTGGTGCAGATGCTTTTTGGCATGGAAGAGGGAAATTTGGAGCCAGAGCCAGAACAGGAACCGCCAGCTGCCCTTGTGGTGGAGAAGGATGAGCTGTGATGTCCCACAAGGACCAGGATGTCCCTGCAAGGACCAGTGACACCAGTGTTTCTGCTCCAGACTGCTCAGTCATCAGGGTGTCATATGGGACCCCTCTGTGCCTCCAACCCACGTGGGATGGGGCACTGGGGAGTGCCCTGCAGCATCCAGCATCCCCCTCTGATAGAGACTTGGGGGTCACATGGGGGCAAAGGAGGGATGCTGTGTTATGGGTGAAGCCCCAGTGCCACAGGTGCAGACATGTGGCATTCCTGAACCTGCAGCTGTTTTAAGTGCCTTCTGCAGCAAATGGGTTAATAAAGGTATTTTTTTAAGCTGTTGCTTGCTGAGTTGGGGCTGGCTGGAGGCTGCTGCTTCTCGTTGGTTGTCATCAGTGCTAGGGTGCAGCCTTCCCTCCTAGCAAACATTTAATGAGTGCTTGAGCCCTGCAAACACACAAAGGTGTTGGGGGGGTGGGAGGGGACAAGGTATCACAGGGGCAGCAGCAGCAATATAACCCCAGGCTGAGCATCCCCTGTACCCTGGTCCTGCAGCGTGGAAAGGGACCCACCCTTCCAGAGAGGAGGGAACTGTCCTTGAACAAGAAGGACATTGAGCATCCTGGCACCCCTGGACAGGGCATCGAATTGTTCCCTCGGGTGTCTGGCCATTACCATAACCATGCTGGGAATGTGGGCAAAGAACTCCTGCCCCACTGCACCATCACCCCGCACCCCCACCCCATTTTGGAGAGGGCATTGGGCAGGTCCTGTTCAGCATCAGGGTGGGCAAGAGGGGTCTGGGGGATGGTTTTTCCAGGATGACCAGATGATCCCACTGGAGAATGCCCACCATTCCGGCATCCAACCCTGGCTACCTGAGCGTGTGAGCAGACTGCTAATGAGGCCAGGGTGGTTAACGATTGCCAGGTCCTGGGGCAGCCACGAGCTTGGTGTCACTGGGGTGGTGGCACACGTCCCCCTACACCCCATGTTCCCCTCCTGCAGGGCGACATCACTGACAACGGTGTCTTTTGTTTGCGTGGCATGTCCGCATTCCCTCACTGAATGAACCTTTTCCCCACTCCCTGTTGAATTCCCGGAGCCACCCCCGGAGCCTCTGTTCCTTGCGGGAGGCTCCCAACCCACGGCAGGGGTGCAGAGGATCATGGATACAGGGCGGGGGTGGAGGGGGTCACCTCCACACTCCGTTCCCCATTCACCCAAATCCCTCCAGTGTCGTTTGAGGAGACCCCATCTCCCTTGGGTCTCAGTTCTCACCCCTACCACCGATATGCCCCTCATGCACCAAGTCTTTTCCCTAAGGCCAAATTCTTCGCTCCAGGCCTCAAATCCCCGCCTCCAGCCCCAAAACACTCTCCTCAGATTTGAATCTCTCCCCCTCAGACTCCAAATCTCTCCCTGCGCAGGCCTAATGCTCTTACCTGGGACCCAACGCCCCCTTCTCCAGAATTCCCCACCCCCAGGACCCAATTCCCTCACAAAGCCTCAAGTTATCCCCCATCCTGACCCCAAATCTCCCCCTCGGGATTCAAATCCCTCCCAAAACCTAAATCTCCCCACGCCAGACCCAGATTCCAGCTCCCCCGCCTCCCCTGCCCCGCAGCCTTTTCCCTCCTCCCGGTGNGGCGGGTGGGTGTCGGCGCTGGCGGCCGCGGTGGTGCCGCAGTGGCGGCAGAGCTCGTACGCCGGGGACGCCATCATCACGGCCGTGGGGCTGCACGAAGGGCTGTGGATGAGCTGCGCCGCCCAGAGCACCGGGCAGGTCCAGTGCCGCCTGCACGACTCGCTGCTCTCCCTCGACGGTGGGTACGCAGGGAACCCCGCTTCCTTTCCTGGGTGCGGGCCCCCTTTACCCTCTGCACCTGCTCTGAGCTCGCCTGGGATCCTGAGCTGCCCTTGCCCCCTCTCGAGGTCTGAGCTGCGCTGTGGGTTTGGCTGCCCCGTGTGGCTCTAATCCTCTTTCTGTGTTTGAACCCACTTATTTGGGTTTGAACCCTTCTCTCCCCCCCGCTCCAGGTCTGCACCCTCTTCATGTCTGGCTGCACCCCTCCCCCCGTGGATTTGAGCTCCCATCGCCCTTCCAGGGGTCTGGATGTCCAAACGTTTCTTGCCCTCCCACCCCTCACCTCATCGTACGTCTGAGCCCCTCTAACGTGCCTGACCCCCCTCAGAAGGGTCTGAGCCCACACCACACCTCTCCTGAGCTAAGCAAGGTTGTGGGCCCAAATTCCTCTTCTCCAACCTCCCCACAGCAGGGCTGAGCCTCTCTTAGCCCTGTGGATTTCAGCCCCATTGTGTGACTGGGATGCCCCCGGCCCCGGTGGGTTTGAGCTCCGGGGTGGGCATCACATTTGGGGACCAACAGTGCCCCATGGGGATATCAGAACCCGCTCCCCCTTTCCCCTTCCCGTTCCCCCTTTTCTTTCCCTCCCTCCCCACCCCTTGCCTCCCCCTTGTGACTGTGCTTCACCCTTGTGATATTTGGGGTCTCTGGTGTTGCTGGGGCAAGGTGTTTCCCAGCCCAGGCAACCATGACGTATGAGTGAAGCAGGGAGGAGGAGTGTAGCAGGGAGGAAGGTCAGGGAAGGCATTTGAAGTGGTGCCCTGAGCTGAGGTCTCTGTACCTGCCAGGTGGGGAGGAGGTGACATGGAAGTCATGTAGCAAGGACAGTGTTAACGACACGTCCATCCCCAGAGTGAGGAGGTGACCTTCCTTCTAGTGCCCAGGGGTGGCCAAGGCCACCTGCTGAGAATGGCTTTTCTCCTTGCAGTTCACATCCAGACATCCCGGGCTCTCATGATCATTTCTCTCCTCTTGGGCTTCTTTGGCATCATTGTGAGCGTGGTGGGCATGAAATGCACAAAAGTTGGGGAGGAGGATCCTGTCACCAAGAGCCGCGTGGCTGTTGCTGGAGGTGTCCTGTTCATCCTGTCTGGTAAGGCAGCTCCAGCCTTCACACTTTGCTGGTGCAGGAATCCTCAAACACCTTTGAATGCTGTTTATTGCAGGAGGGGGAGTGGTTTGGTGAGGGCTGCTGTCAGTGGTGGTCAACATTTGATGTCTACTGGGTGTCCCTGCTCAGTGCAGGAGGTTGGAGTAGGTGACCTCTGAAGGTCCCCTCCAACTCAAACCATTCTGTGATTCCATGGTTCTGTGCCCAGGTCTGTGCTCGCTGGCCGCCGTGTCCTTGTATGCCACACAGGTGACCTATGAGTTCTTCAGAGAGAGCACCATCCCCATCAATGCCAGGTAAGAGCCTGGCTCAGGGAGTGCTCTTCATCTGAATCCCCTTCTGTCCCTGCACTTCCCACTGACCCTTCCCTTGCTGGTGTTGGCAAGGCATGGTGCTGTGCTGTGCTCTGCCACCCCTTGCTGCCACCTTGCAGAAGGTATCCCCAGGGCTAAAGCTCTGGTTGTTACCATCTGGGACCGGGTAATGGTGCACATGTGGATTCTCAGCGCAGTGGAGGGTTCAAGGATAGGGAAATGTAGGAGCAAGATCCAGCTCGGATGGGGATGGAGAGGGAAGAACCAAAATCTACCTTGGCATTGCCGGTCACCTGGTCAGGGCTTCAAGCATCCTATTGCCCATTTCACTTTGTACCTCTGTCTCTCTGCCCCCCACCTGATGCTCCCCTACCCCTTTCGCCACAGGTACGAGTTTGGCTCTGCTCTCTTTGTGGGCTGGGGCGCCGCCGGCCTCTCCATGCTGGGAGGGTCCCTCCTGTGCTGCTCCTGCCCTGCCAAGGAGCGCCGAGGACAGCAGTACCACCGGCAGTCGCAGCCCTCCATGACCCGGGAGTATGTCTGAGCTCTAACCCTCCCCTCCCACCTCCCAGTGCTTCCTTCCCCTCCCAAAAACAGGCAAGGCCCCAGTGCTTCCACCCAGCCTCGTTCCTGAATACTTCACAAGACTTTTCTCCTCTTCATCTTCCAGGTTTCAGCACCATTTGCAGCACCAGCCTCTAAAATCGAGGTTTTGAGGGTCACAGTTCCCATATCCACCATTGCCACAGTCCCCTCAGCTGGGCAGGATGACACCCCCAGTCCCTGGTGTGGCTGGGCTGTGTCTGGGGTGCTGTGGGGGTGCTGTGGGGAGGCTGATGCCAGTGCCACAGGCACCAAGCTGATCCTGCAGGGCTGTGCTGCACATTGTGCTTTGTGCCATGACCTCCCCTCTCCCACATCCTGTTTTCAGGAGCAAGTAGGGAGTGAATCTGGTGCTTGGTTTTCCTGAGATGAGGTTTTCACCTCTAATAGCCCCAGCCTGACTTGGGGCTCATGCATCCTCATGCCTTGCTCTTGGTAGAGGGATGCTTTCAGGGCACAGCGTCCCCCCCTCCGCATTGCTACCCAAACCCAACATTTTTTAATGTATTATTAATTACTGTTAATTCCTGCCTGGAGGCCAGTTTCTCCAGCTGACCTGTCAGCCAAAATCTGCCCTGGGCTTGTTCCTTCCCAGGACCAGGCTGTGCCTTGTTAAACAGAAGAATAAATGGGTTTGGGCAAATTATAGCAGCAAAAGGGGGCTCTGAGCACAAAGGAGGGTTTGTTTTTATTATTTGTGCCCAACTAAACTATTTCAAATGGCAGATGGACAGAGCCCCAAATTTTGGTGCCTTCCTGCTGTGTCCAAATCCCTCTTCCCTGACAGGTGAAGGCTTCAGACCCAACCTGCTAATTGCCTCCACCTCCTTGTACCTCCACTCCACTGCTGTTAATTGCTCTGCAACTGCCAAAGTTTCATCTGTAAATCCCTCAACCCCCTGGACCCCCATCCCTCCAGACTTCCTGCATGTGTGCTGCCAGCCAACCCACAGGGAAAGACTGGAAATCATCCAAACAACTTGATTACCTATTTTTATTATTTTATAACTCTAATTAGATGAAGCAGCTGATTTTTAAAATTTTCTTTTTATTTGCTTTCATTTTCTTCAATTTTATTTTGCTCTGTTTTATTTCCTATCCCTCTATTTGATTTTGCTGTATTTTATTTTACTATATTTTTCTCCATTTTATTTTCTTTCCCTCTATTTGATGTAAGGCCCATGACCTGCTCTGGGTCTGAGGCTGTGCTGGAGTGGAAGTGCCTTGGGTAGAGGGGGTGATTTTTCTCTCTCACCCTCACATTACCTGCCTCTTTCTCTTTTAAACTGCAGCCCCCTTGTAAGGTTGTGTCTTGCACCCTTCAGGGGAGAGCGGGACTTGAAGGCTGCCTTCACCCATCAGATGCTGAACACAAATTTTGGGGTTCCCCTCCAAAAACACCAACAAAAGCCATTGCAGTGAGGATTGGAAAGGAACCGTGTGCTTTAAAACCACACACACACACACACAAATCAACTAACAAGGGCTTTTTATATCGCACTGTTGTGCAAAGAATGTTTTTATTCTTTTAATATAAAATTCCATTCATTTTCTATGGAATGCATCGTGTTGGAAATGGAAGGGGTGGGGATTTTGAAATGCTTTTTTTTCCCCTGTTTGTACTAAAAATTGTGACTCAGTTGTATTAAAATATTTTCAATCATGGGTATCATTCTAGAATTGTCTCTTTTATCCCCCCCTACTCCCCCCCCTGGACCAGTCCCCTCCAGTGATTCCCGTGCTGGGTCAGAGCTTCTCCTCTCCCACATCCTAAACAGTTCTTGCCCTTCTGCCTCAATGCCTCAAGTCTTTTACTACAGATTGCTCTTGAAGGAGGTGACATGGCCTTAAAAATTGCTTAATTTATATTTATAAACCCGTAGGAATCCAGCCTGGTCCCTCTACAGGAGCCTTCCTGAGGCTGAAATGCCACCCACATTTTCCTCTTAGGGACCCTCAAAGCCTCAAAACTCTCCCTATTTTCTCGCATTTTCCATTAATTCAAAGCTGACTTGTGCCTAATTGGACACTTTGCTAATTTAAGCTGATTTTTGCTCCCCGGCCCTGGCATGCTGGTCATGTTTTTCCTCAGGGATGAGACTGTCCATCCAGTTTTTTGCATGGCTGCTGTCGTCTTCAGCATCCTTGTCCTACCTACCACACTTGGTCTACAAATACATCCCATCCCACCTCAAATCCAGGGATTTGCTGTCCTTGATGGCTCTTGTGACATCTCCAAGGTCCACCTGGGTGCTCCCTAGAGATAGACAGGCTGGAAGAACATCAGAGTGGAGGATCTGCCTGTGCCTACAGCACAGACAGGCTGAATCAGTTTCCCTCTGTCCAACACACATCTTTTGGTCAGTAAAGCCAGTTTGATGAGAAATACTGAGGTTTCTGGTCATACCTCTTGCTTTCAGCCAAACCTCTGGGAAATAATCACCATTTTTAAACAGGAAGAAGTGAGGGAAAAGGGAAAATGATCCCCTCAAAGGCACACAGGCTTTTCTCACACCTCTGAGACATGGCTGTTTGAATTTGGCGGTGTTTTTATTTTTATTCATTGTCCTGTCTAAATACGATCTACATGATCTAACCCTCTCTAACTCTCTTAGTCCCATCAAAGAAAACATCTTTATTTTTTTTTTCCTTTCCAGCCATAGCAGGCTTTCAGTGTGTGCTAAAGCATCAAGATTTGGGTCAACACCACTTTTTTAACACACAGGTTTGACAAACCTTGTGGGACCCAACATGGGGGTTTCACCTCCATTAACCAGGGAAAGAAGCTTCATGAGTTGACTCCTGGTAGCTCGGCCCCTTCACCTGCATCTTTTCACCCCCCAAAAAAGTTTTCAGTTGACAAGGCAGATTAGTTTGATATAGGTATCATAAAGTGACTGTTTAGATGAGCAGAAAATGCAAACAAACTTATTTTATAGGTGTTGCCACGGCTGTGAATCTACAGTTTTGTATCACTTGGGGTCACAGCAGAATTTCATGTGTCATGGATATCCACTGGCCATGAATTCCTGAGCTGTAAAGGTTGGAAAGTGAAGGTTTGCAAACCCTTTATGAGTGTTTTCAGCACTAATTCACTGCTCCCTGCTGAAGTGTTGGACCTGCCATATGCCAAAATTCTGGGAAAACAGGAGAACTCAGAGCCCAAGCAATCACACACATCAGGCACCTGGGGGGCTCTGCAGGGCTGAAGCTCAAAGATTTGCCAAGATTGGTGCATTGCCAAAATCCCCACAGAAAATGCTGCAGAGGATTATCTGGAGGGGAAAAAAACCCAACAAAAAAAACCCAAACCCACCAAAAGAACCTCAAACAAACAAAACCCCCACCAACTGAAAGAAAAACAAAACAAAAACAAACATGCACACAAAAGAAAAAAAAAAACCAAACACACAAAACCACACACACCCCCACCCCAAACACCAAACCTCCCCCACCACTCTAAAAACCGTGCACATCTCAACTACAACCCACAAAATGGAAATAGGGCATTTTCTGCAGATCTGGGAGATCAGGGTGCAGCGATGGCTGAGCCCAGAGATGCTCAGAGGATGCTGGAAAAAGGATCCTGTGCAAGAAAGGAAAAGCAAAAGGTACTTTTCCCCAAATGGTAGGGAACAGACCTTAAGTTTTTAGGGCAGCCCCAAGTGCCAGGCAGCTGGGGTGCTGCTCCCCAGGGACACAGGCACCTCCAAGGAGGCTGAGCAGACGTGGTTCCTGAGCCACCACCACTGCAGTGGTTGTAACTTGTTTTCTACATAGTGGGAAAAAGAAAAGACGGGTCTTAATGACCAGCCAAGCGAGTGAATTACCATTCTGGCATTCCAGATTTTTCCTTTGGCCCCTTCAATGTGACTCTCTTGTACCACTCCTGGGTCTTCAGCCACTCACCCCTAAGCAGTAATTAAAAGCTCTAATTAAAAAAATAGCAATATTTGCCCAGGACACCTGGGGAGAGCTCCCAGCAGGTTCCCAGAGGTTTCCCCACGTGACATTTTTGTGGAGGCTCCATTCCCAGCCTATGACTGCTCTAACCACAGGGATGCCCATCATGTCTCAGAGCACAAAGCCTGGCTGACGTGCCTTGTACAGACCTTAAATAGCTCAGCACAGACCTGGCCAGCACTGCATATCCCTGACTCCCTCATATGGGTCAGGATTGAATCCCATTGGCACTTAAAAGCCTTCTAGACCCACGTACCCATCCCAAATCATCAGCGACAAAGAGATTCTGTCATCGTCCCACTGCAGCAAGGATGAGCCTGTGGTGAAGGTAATGCTCCCCCGTGAGCTCCTTTTAATTGCCAACAGGGTTTAGAGCTGTTTTTTCCCATCATTAAGAATTTCTTTATTTTCCTTTTTTTCTTTTCTTGCTCATATAACTCAAGTGGCTGAACAGTTTCTTCAAAGGCTCCAAAACTGCCAGGATCTAGCGGAAACAAATAAGATTATGGAGAGTTAGCTCAGAATGGAGCCTGGGGAATTAAAAAAAAATTATTGTTAATTGGGGTCTAAGAGGCTGCCTGTAGTAAGATATACTTGGAGTGAAGCTGATGGAAGTGCTCAGAAATGAGTGATGCCTCTGCTCCTAGTGCCATTCCAAGAGGGGATCTGGGAGTAGATGTGGTACACTGGGTATGGGGACCGTGACCTTCCTTCCCACCTCTGCCTCACAGGGAGCCTGTGCTCTGTGAGTGGGCACCCTCTGGCTGCAGGCACCAAACCTGGAGGTGACCAAGAGTTATCACCTTAGAGTAACTAACCTGTGGAACTCAAGAGACTCATCTGATCTTGTTAATTAATATACTCGTGTAGAGAGGGCTGTTGCAGTGGTTGCAACTTCAGGCACTAAAATATTTGACATTTTGGGTTGCAAAGAATGGCAAAATGGGATTCCTACACAGGCTTTGTTAACATGATGTCACTTGCGCCATACCTTGGGCACAGCTCCCTTCTCTGCAGAGCCTCTCCATCTCTGCCTAGGAGAGAAAACAAACAATTCCATCCCTTCTGCTCTTTGGAAAGTCTTGGCAACTGTTCAGGGCACCCACGTGATGTCCCAGCAGCCCTTGTCCATCTCGGAATGGGAGATACTTCTCTGGGCTTGCACTTGAGCTTAGGACACCTCCACGGGACACTTGCTTATGCTCCAACATGGATGTTTCAACATCTCATGGCTTTTCTTGGAGTAAAAAAACAAAAGTGAGAAAAGGCAGATGGTGTCCCCATCAAGTCACATGGCTGCAAGGATGCAGAGACCCTCTGGATACCGGGAGATACATGCTCAGGTCACAGGTTTTGGCAGTAGCAGTTATTTGACAGTAGTTTCCAGCAGCTCTTGATTCCCAAAGGGCAAGTACTGATGGTTGGCAGCTTCTCTTTGGAAGAGAGGGAACTAATGTGGGAATGTCTGAAAATTACTGTGTCCCTGAAGACTCTCTACATGTAAACCTGGTGGCTCAATCTTGGCTGAGAGTATTAGAGCATTTTGACAGCACAGAGCACCATGAGACAGGGCTCAGATGACTCTTTGGGCTCCAGAGGAGACCTGGCCTTAGTGTCACTGAGGTACCTGGAAGCAGTCAGAGCATAGGTGGTGGATGTCTCTGTGCCCTCTCAGGTGACCTCATGAGCACAGCCCTGCAGATGACAGCGTTCGGGCTTGCTCTTCTCTCAACATTCATCCTGCTCCTGGCCACGTGCACAGACTGCTGGATGGTCAATGCTGATGACAGCTTGGAGGTAAGCAGAGACACCCCCTGCAAGGTGGGCAGAGCAACCATCGTCCTCAAGGTGAGCAGCTGGGAGCAAGGTGGGTGCCTTGCCATCCATGAGGTTGCACCATGTCTCCATAGACTTGGAAAGGGGATACAGTGGGACAAACCCACTGCTTTCTGCTTGAGTTGAAGTATTAGAGGATTAGAGAGAGAGAGAGATGCTGGAGCAGGACAAGGAAACAGAGAGCAGGTATGGGCTGAGAGTCACTGGGATATGTCCAGGTGTGGTGGTGGGAGGCCGAAATCTGCCCTGCTGGGCTGGGAGATCCCTGGGGAGCCGGGAGGGTTTTCTCATGCTTTTTGCTTGAATATCTTTGTCCTGCCTCCAGGTAAGTCACAAATGCCGGGGCCTTTGGAGGGAGTGTGTCACCAACATGCAGGATGGGGTCAGGACATGTGACCAGTATGACTCCATTTTGGCTGACCACCCAGGTAAGCTGGCCTGGCCTGGTGGCATTTGCTAAGTTCACAGATCAGTCTTCTTGAAAGAGGAGTGAAAGTAATTCTCACTGCACTGGGCTACCCTTCCTCAGTCAGCAATGGCAGCCCAGGGTCTCCTTGCTCTCCTGCCCCACGAGTCTGCCTGGGTCAGCCAGAACTGCCATGGGATCACCAGGCAGGAGAAAGGCCATGAATCTGTGCAACTTGACAACAAAGGTGTTTTGGCAGCCCAGGTGCAGCTCTTGCTCCTACTGCACAGTGGGATTTGCAACCCACCAGGCTGCAGGGCAGGGCAAGGACCATTCCTAGTGGCCAAGGACTTGTGCCAATAGCTCAGGGACAGTCAGGTTGGAGTAGGATTAATTCTCCTGGCCTGCACAATGCACATCAAGCCCTGCAGAGAGAACCCGTGTGTTGGGTTGTGACATGGGACAACACAGATTCAAGCAGTGGGGAAGGAAACAAGAAGTCAATATGGACAAAGGGGGGCTGCCACCCTGCTCTGGGGAAAAGGGAGCTTTACAGGGCACAGTCCCACCCCAGGTGATGATGAGACCCATGACAGCTTGTTCTTCACCAGTACATTGACATTTGCTGTTCAAAACACCAGCTACACAACTTGGAGGAAGAAACAGTCTGGACAGCAGCATCTTCTGCCTGAGAAGGTCTTGAGCAGGCAACCACATCCTGGGTGGCAATGGATGCATCTTGAACTATTTGGTTTCTTGAGGTGATCTAATAATGGGTTTACTAAGCCATTATTAAATTTATACTAAGACTGTCGAGCACCTTCCATTGGCCCACGGCAGGGATGGAGTTGGTGGGTCCCAGTGAGATGACCTGGGTGAGCTGGGTAACTAGCAGGGACACAGGCAGCAATCTGGGGTAGAGAGACCCTTTCCTCTAACCATATTTCATTCCCCTTTCTGGTTGTTTTTTCTTTCCCTGCCCAGTGAAGATAGTGGTGACGCGGACCCTGATGATCACAGCAGACCTCCTGGCTGGCCTGGCTCTGGCTACCCTGGTCCTTGGGCTCAACTGCATCAAGTTCCTCAAGGAAGATCCTTGTGTCAAACTGAAGATGTGCTACGGGGCTGGAGCCATCCTTGGTGTTGGGAGTGCGTGGCTGGGACTGCTTGGGGGCAGACAGACCTTGTGTGTCACGGGGAGCTGGAGGGCATCCTGGGATCTAGCAGCACTCCCTCAGAGGGGCTTGGGAAACACGGGTAGGTTGTGTGGATTTTCTTAACCAGCCCCATTCCTCCTAGGCATCCTCGGGCTTGTGGGCTCTGTGTGGTATGCAGTGGATGTCTACGTGGAGAGAGTCATGCTGGTGTCACACAATATATTCCTGGGAGTCCACTACGACTTTGGTTGGTCATGCTGGCTGGGGATGGCTGGCTCCACTGGCTGCTTTGTGGCCTCTGTCCTGCTGACCTGCTGCCTCTATGCCTGCACAGGTCAGTCTGCCCTGTCCCACCCCATCCCATCTCAACTAGCTTTTTGCCCTGCGGGGATGTGGGGTGAAGGACCAACTCAGGGAGTGCAGGATCCAGTCCAGCCAAGGGGAACCCCTGTGCACCCAGCTTGTGGCCTTTGGTAGGGGAGGCTACACCAGGCAGGATGGGGCTGAGTGAGAGCCCCACAAGGGCGTGGAAGGGGTGCAGGGGTCTATCCACATCTGTGGAACCTCCAGGCCCTGGTGAAGGCGTGCTGATGTGTGCCCAAAGTAAAGGCCGTGCTGGAGCTGAATCCCTGTGACCAGCCAAAGCCTAAGCCAGTTGGCCACAGGCATGTGCTGGGAGACAGTGGCTCCACCATCAGGGACATTGGGCAGGCGATGTCTCCTCAGAAGTCATTTCCAGCCCACAGGGTGGAAGTTGACTGCACTGGCTGTCCAGGTTCATTTCTCCTGCCATGTCTCCACACTGTGGCAGCCCCAAGTTCCCCTGTAACTGTGGGCCATGACACAACCCCAACTCTTTCTTGGCAGCCCCCAGCAGCCGTTGGCAACCCCAGTCCTGGGGCCATACGGCCACCATCAGGATGTATGCCATGGACTCCCGTGTGTGACAGCCAGCAGCACCTCCTGCACCTGGCCCACTATGGGACACTCCCCCCGCCAGTTCAACCCCGTTAAAGCATCAGCACCTGTACTGGGACATTTCTGCAGCTGTTTCCAGGCTCTGACTGCAGCCAGCTGCAGCATCAGTGGCTGCTAAAAGTGAAGATGCTGCAACAGTCACCCAGGGAAGGGTTTTTTCCATACTTCCAGCCAGGTTTCATGACAATAAATCCCAGAGAAGTATTGTTAAGTCCCCTGGAAAGACTGGTGGGACACTGAGGGCAGAGGAACTCCTCTGACGTTGCTCAATGAACACTTTGGAGGAAACCAATGGGAAGCCTTTTTTGCATGGAGCAACACTGACTCCAGTGGCTGGTAGCACTGGCACCTCCCACATCAGCCCTGCTGAAACCACCCCTGCCCTCAAGCAGAGGGCAGCACGAGGTCTGCACCCAAAAACCGGGTAAAATCAGGAATCTGGAGTACTTAGTTATCAATGTTTTCATGGGGGATCATTGGGGAACACTGTAGTCATAGTCATCAGGCACAAGCATAAGGCAGTCTGAAGCCTGAGAGAGGTGCTCTACCTGCAGAGTGGCATTTTTAAGTCCACACAAAACAGGAATTGTTTTCCAAGTGAATTATTATCCTTCTTCACTTGTGAACCGTTATGAAAACAAACCAGCACCAAACCCACAACTCGATCTCCACCACTCCCTATCACTGAATGCTGGTTTTGTGGTCATTTCCGTACTTCTCCCCCTAAGCGCAACACACAAACACCTTCACAGTGTAGCAGCTCCCCAGCACAAGCTCTGCCATTCTGAGAGGCCTGAGCAGATGGGGCCAGAGGGGCACTCAGTCCCTGCAGTCACACTCCTGCAGCCCATCCCAGCCAGGCTGCAAAACACCTGCACCTCAACTCAGAGTAGCTGTGAGGGTCCCTCCTGAGCCATCTGCCCCCTCACATGAAGCTTAAAGGCAGCAAAGCTGTTGTTTATTGCAGCTCCTCGTGTTTCAGGGCACGTCTGTCAGTGACCTCAGCAACACCTCAGGGACTTGGGAAAGGAGGAGATCTGAAAGTTAAAACTGAGTGACAGGAATTCGGAGCAGGAATGACAGTTTGCTGTCTAGAGGGCAAGATGTTCATGGCTGGCACAGCCACGAGACAAGCTGGTAGGACTGTTAAGGTGCTTGGAGAGTGAAGCCTGGAGCCCACAGGAAAACAATTAAGAGAGCTCATTAATGTGTCAAAACCTCCCAAAAGCCAGCACTGGAGAGCCACCCTCTCCCCCAGGTGCTCTCCCTGTGGCTATTGAGAGCACAGCTGAATGGGGCCGGCAAGAGGGCCAGCTCTGCTTTGGGGGAACAGCTCCCACTCACCAGGCTCCCACCTCAGCACCGCCCCAGCTGGGTTTGGCCACAGGCACAGCTCGATCCTCTGTGGCTGCTCCACCCCTGGAAGTGTCCAAGGCCAGGCTAGACAGGGCTTGCAGCCACCTGGGATAGTGGATGGTATTGCTGCCGAGAGCAGAGGTGGAACTGAATAAGCTTCAAGGTCCCTCCAACTCAGACCAATCTGAGATTCTAGGGCTTTGGGGTTCCCCCTTCCCATTTTTAAGCACCCTCATACCAGCTCAGTTCTGCAAGTGCTTTTCCAGCAGGAACACAGATGAGCTGCCCCAGCAAAAAGCTCTTGGCAACACACTGGGCTAACCCTAGACATTCCCTGCCACCCACACCTGCCCCTCCCACTCCAGTGGGACTCAATCCCATCTTCACTGGGTTTTTAAATTTTGTGTGCGTATGCCCAAGGAATAAAGCAGTGTTTTTTTCCCAAACCTTCCATGAATACTTAAAACTCTTTCACACAAGTGGGTTTAGAACACCCAAGCACACACTGTAACTCTTTAAGACCTTTATTAACAGATGCTTGCAGTTTGACTTGAAAAAATCAGGCGCATATTTCATACAAATTAAAAATGAGGTTCTTAAAAATCTCAGCTTGACCAGATATGAAACAATTTACAAACTTTTAAAGGTATATTGAGAAAAAACAGGCTTTTAAAAAACGTGTTTATCATTTCCAAAAAGAGAATTCTTTAGGTAAAAATAATAAAAACCCCATGCTGCATAGATAATGCAGATAGTTCTAGTTATCTGGTCAACAGCAAAAAGCAAGCACTTAAGGTCTTCAGTTCCAATTCTTTTGTTCATTTCTTATTGCTGGAATTTCATTTTCTTCTTCATGTCTTAAAGTCTTTTCTTTGATGACTAAACTGAAAAATAATAAAAAAAAGGCTGATCAGACAGGTGACAGAGGATTACACATGTGTTTTGTGTGCCAAGACTCAACTGCAACTCAAAAATTATCCCCGAGCTGCCTCCCCCAGCCTCATCACCTGCCTCCCCCAGCAACCACACCAACCACCTTCCTTCCCCACAGGACCAACACCAAGGACATTCTCTTCAGAGAGGAAAGTCAGTGATTTTAAAACCAAAGAGATTCTACCTGCACCCTTCCCCTCCTGCAAGGGGGAGAGCCGCTCCCACCAGGCTCTGTCAACACACACAGCTCCGAGAAAAGAAACCACAACCAAATTTCTCCAATGTTCCTGGACAGCAAAAGGAACCAAAGCGCCATTGTAGTGTCCCTTTGAAGCCCATGATCAACAAATTCCCTCTAGGAGGTGTTGACCATCAAGATGAACACCAGGATACAACAAACATTCACACCAAGTACAGAGATCATTGCAGCAAAGCTTGGACAGGGATGGACAGATCCATCTACAAGAGGAACATGAGGCATGCCCATGCAGAGCGAGCCCCCGAGCTCCCACTGCAAGAGGGAGCTGCAAGAGGCTGTGGCTGTTGCTGACACCGAACTGCTCTTTCTGCCCAAATCCTGCAGCCCCTGTCCATCCCATCAGTATGATAATTTTCCTGCTCTCCAGGCAATGAGCAAGAAGCAGGGCACAACAGGAATGTGACACCCCACACTGGTGAGAGGAAAGGCAGAACAAGTAGAGTCCTGGCAATAAAAGTATTTCCAAATTAGCAGAACTGCCCCTCAGAAATCAGCACCAAACAAGCACCAATCACAGCCAGGCTCCCTCGCAACAAACCCAGCCTCTGACCCTGCCCTGCACACAGCTCTCCCGCCCGAGCCCATACCTCAGCTCTGCAACCACACATCCATGAAAGGAACAGTTTTTTCCAGCATTTGAGTAGATAAAAAGCTGCTCCTGAGACACTCCAGCTAATTCTGAATCAACTTTGTAGAAATGGATGACAAGGTCTAAAAAGTCATCCATTCCCCCATGGAGATTGAGCTCACACTGATGGAGCTCAGGAAGTCCCAGGACATGCTTCTCCTGGCTACTTTCAAGTCACTACACCTGGACTGCTTGACTCTCTGGGTAGAAAGACTACTTTACAGTATCAAACACAGCCAAGACTTTAAGTGTAACAGCCACTGACTCCATCAATGACAATTAAAGTCCGTAACTAAGTGCTCCCAATTAATCAGCACTGACACATTAAAGCCTCACAGTTCAGTTCTCCAGGCATGCCCACAGGTCAGTTACAGCACACACGGGCAAGAAGAGTCTAAACCTTTTAAGGTACAAACTAAAAACAAAGCATGGAAAGAAAAAACTCAACAGATTGCATCCCCAGACCCCAGGCACACACCCGGATGATGGTAGAGATGTTAAGCCGGTATTTACTCAGCCCCGCCCTGCTCGGCCTCGGGAGCGGACGTGTTCTCAGCTGGTGGTTCGGCTGTCTTCGTCTCTTTGCCATCTTGTGGTTTAGGGTTCTCTGGGCGTCTGCGTCGGTAGTTGAAGTTACGTCGGTACCGACGTTGAGGTGGTTGCTGACTTTGGGTCTCATCCCCTTGGTTCTCTTTATCTTCTTCATTCCCATCCTCTCTAGGTTGTCTTTGACGAGGAGGACCCCTGAAAGTCAAGCTAGGCTTTAACCATGCAGCATCTGAGCATCACCATGTCCTGGCTCTGTTGCTGAAAAACAAGCCTAAGACCAGGAGCTCATCTCCAGCATACCTGCGAAATCGTGGTCTGTAACCTCGGTACATGTTCTGCCTGACAGGTCTGCCATCTCCTGCACCCTGGTTGTCAGCACCCTGCAAGATATCAGACCTCCTCAGCCCTAAGCAGAAGTGTGTTAATGCTTGTCAGGCCATGAGGAAGGAGCTGGAAAGGTGTCAGGTTCAGCCCATGTGGGCAGCAGTTCTAGGGCACAGGTGTGAACATGATAGAAAACCTTCCAATTAATCATGTAAATTCAAACACACTGGGTTTTAAAAGCTGCACTAATATGAAGACCTTCAGTTATAGCATTTCATCTTACATACAAACCTTAGCAAAATCATCCGGAATATCTACAAGAAGCATCAAAAGCCATGTCCCATCACCCTGCTCCAAAGCACACGAGCCCATTTAACATCACATGTCAGGCAAACATTACCTCCACTATCTCTCCCTGTACGGGAGGGTTGGAATATTGTGGACGACGCCCGTAGGGCCTACGCATATAGTAAGGTGGGTACCGCCGCCTGCGATAGGGACGGCGCTGCTGGGCTTGACCTTCTGGGATGTTCTCTGCTCCTTCGTTCTTTTCCCCACTCTCACTATTCTGGTAGTTTTGCTGGTAGTTGCGTGGAGGACCCCTACGACGTGGATATCGTCTGTAATGGTTACGATCTGCTGCATATTTACTGCCCTGCACTGGAACTCCACCAGGTCCTGTAACGTTGGCTGCCTCCGCGCCCTAAAGAATGGGGGTAGCATTAGGGAAACAGTGAGCATCCCACCAGTTAGAGCATTACACAGTCTAGCACTGAGCAATGATCTACATCCACATTGTGAAGCAATGAAAACCATTCACCTCCTTGGATGTCATCAGGCATCGACTCAAACCACAGGCACCACACCAAAGCCTGCAGTCCAAGTTCTCCATGTGTGCTCTGACACCCGAGAGATGTGTTTACCTTTTCTCCCTCAACCACATCAAACTCCACGGTCTCTCCATCTCCTACGCTGCGGAGGTACTTCCTGGGGTTATTCTTCTTTATGGCAGTCTAACAATACAATAGTGCAGGCACAAAATGAGAATACAAAGGAGTATATATGAAGACTTTATTACTATATACACAAATTTCTTCCCTTAGGAGAACAATCTGTACTCCTGAAAAAGCAATTGAATCTCTGCAAAAATCCAGGAAGCCACAAAATGTACCTGAATTAGTACAGTTCTTGCCTATTTGAGATGTGCAACAGCTTTACCCTTGACTGAAAGCATCTGTCAACACACTGTCTGCTCGCTGAGAAAGCAGGTCGAGAACAAAATTCCCACATTACACACTGGCCATAGGATTCCTAACCAGAGTTTAGCACTGAACACGTTCATGGTAGTTATATATTCCTCTGAAGCATATACAGCAATGTATCAGCCTCTCCAGTCAGCCTCTTGGATTTCCAGCTCTCCACCATTCCCACACCACTACAGGACACAGCAGCCTCTGGGTCTCATACTACATAAACACAGCAATAGCCAGAAATCAAGAGATTTCTTCCTGAGAGGCTTCCAATGCCATTGCTTTCACCACAGGATTTACCAATTAATCTGCTCTAGCTGTGTACAACACACCAAGAGTTGGCCTGTCCCAGGTGGCAGCACCAGACAATCCTGTGTGTCCGTGGCTACACATCAAATGTCGTTACTAAAACAGACTCAGGTTTTGGTGCTCTGCAGTACTGGATGGCACCTTTGACATATGAGTTAATACTGGAGAGGCACCACACTCAGCCACCTTCTGCTAAGCAAACATTTGAACTGAACAGCAATGGAACAACTTTACCAAAAAGCACCTGCCACACAATTTGTCTAGCCCTAAATGGAACAAAATCCACGGAAATCCATGCCCACAAGTCTCAGCCTGTAGAGCAGTGATTTTAGTTAAAGCCTTTTTGCAACACAGTCCAACAGCTCTTTGTGAGACCCAAGCTAGGTAACAGGGAGGGGAAAAGCAGACTTCTCAAACAAGCTGATTTCTTTCAGATTAGACTCCTAAAACTGTTTTATTGTAAAAACTGTTACATTAAAACGAATCATAACCAAATGGTGATTTTAGAAGCACAGAAAACTAGTTACATGACAAGTCCTGAAACATGACCACTGTTGCTCACAGATGACATTGCGAACCAGGTCTGAAAGTCTCCCCTCAAGGTACATATCTGTCCCTGCTCAGCCTTTCTCCATCACCCATTGCAGAGTAACACCTCAAAAACTGATGCTTCTAATAGCTGGTAATTTAGACATAGAACAAGGAATAAACTGTGAGCTGAAAAATCAAAACCAAAACACTTTTCAGGAGTTGGTTTTCCCTTCCTCTGTGTTAACATCAGCAGCATATCCCTAACTCAAGACAAAAAGATGATCTATGGACTCCTAAATGCCAGAAGTAAACCATGATCCACTATGAATTCTTTGTGGGCTGCTTCTGACAAGAGATCCCAAGACAAAAAAGGTAAAAATTACATTGCTGATCACAGCCTTCCAAGTCAAACAAAGGACTAAAGTATGGCCAACCTGCCCTATGAAGTAAGTCACAGGTGTGATGTGCAGTCTTACTTGTCTATTTTCCAGACATTTACCTGCTTGCCATACATTATATCTAAGGATATGTATTTGCTGAACTGAACACGATCCAGTTAAAATGTTTGCAGACTTTTACTGAAGGCCTAGAGCAATAAATTCTATAAAAGTTTTTCCTAGAAAACAAAAGCTTCACTGGCATTTAATTCCTATTACAGTCCAGGTAATTTCTCTCCCTGCTGCGAGCGTTTAATTTAATTCCAGATGCTTCCTTAATCACTGCATGAATTCACAAGCAACTGGACTCCAAGCAGTTACTGGCAGCCAGTGCAATTCTCATCACTGTGCACTACTCTCACGTGGGCACACAAACCCCCAAAGCCCAAGCAGGCTCTACGTGCAATGCTATAGAGAAACAGATGTTTGTGTTCAAGTAACAGTGAAAACAAGAGGTTCTCCCATTTCAATCCTACTTACATGGGTCAGGCACAGTCAATTTCAGAGAAGTGACATGTTTCAGTCTCAAGGAAATCTTACCTGATGGACAAACACATCTTCCTTGGTGTCATTCCTGCAAGACAACAGGAAATTGAAATCCATAAATTAAATGCACAGTAAATTAAAAAAATCAATTTTTTGACATGGAGCCAAAATGTGAATCTGTCATGACAACAGACTTTGAGCATCAGCTTTGCTCCTCAACCTTTCTTAACTAGTTCCTACCAGCTTACTGTTTGAAGAGATTGGCAGGAAGTCTATGTAAGGTGCAGAGCTCATGCTCAAGTCCAGTATTGAACATTCCTCTTCACTCCTGCACATCCCTCTATCCTTCACATCCCACTGATGGAGAATTTTGAACTCCTGGCAGTGACCAGTCACTCCTTCCCAGCAGTGCTCTGTGGGAGATTGGCTACTGCAGCCTCTGGAAGCAGCTGTGCTCTTGCCATTGGAGTCCCACTTACATCCCCTCAGCCTCGAGGTTTCCCTCACCCCAGGAGCAGCAGCACCAGCTGCCCATTAGGGCAGCAAGTTCAGTCAGGCCTGGGTCTCCCCTCCTGAGGAACTGAAAACAGCTCAAGCCTGTATCTACAAGGACCCTTCAACATGATCATGCCAGAGCTTCCACAACTGCCATGAGGCCACACAGCCACAGACTAGGACCCGCTTCAGCCACAAGTTTCTGTTCTGTTCTGAAGAGGTACAGCAGAGACACCCCTGCACTGGTTAAAGCAGCACAAGCTCCTGGCTCCTGATACACTGACAGCCCAGCTTCCATCACACCAACCCACTCTCAAGGTGGGGTTAGTTTCATTATTGCATGGAACAGTTTGAATCAACAGGAAAGTGGCTTTTATCTCCTAGAACGACTGGTTAAAGGCATAAGTAAGCTTCTGTGAAAACATGGCTAGAAGTGGAGAGCTCACAGCTACAGCTAACAATGTTTGGTGTACTGTTTTTTTTATAAGACAAAGCCAGGTGCTCCTCACTATTGGCTTTAAAAAGTGAGAACTGACAATTAAGACCTTTTTCCAAAAATGCCATCCAAGCTGTGGTTATTCTGTCAGACATCACCAATAAAAATAAGTCACTTTGTTTGCTCATGAATTTATATCTACAAACCCCAAAGGTTGCTGTGAAAAAGCAATCAGGAGGCAACAGGGCAGAGCCACTCCGGTCTTGCTGCCCCACAATGCAGCACCCAGAACCCTTGCAATGCCAGAGCCTAAAAACTCCTCTTCACAACACAAAGTCCAAAAGCTGAAAGCCTTCACAAGAGCCCAGTAACACGTTTCTAGTAAAAAATCCAGATCACCTTCCTTCACCCTCAGCCGAAAAACGATGGTAGGAAGTGCTCATTCTCTGTGCTCCACAAGCCTTGACATCTTGCACTTTTGCCCGTGTCGGATTTTGGGCAACCAGACCAGATGCTTGGTTGTAAGTCCTTTTGCAAATTCAGTTTCCATTTAAGAGGACATGGAAGTTTTAGACTGACAACTGCCTGGGTCACCCAGGGTTCACAGTGCATACACAAGTAAAAAACACACCAGGCCACTTCACAGCCTTGTGCCACCAGCCACACCATTTCTGACATTACTTTCCAGCAAGTGTGCTGTCACATGGATGGTGGAAGAGTAGGAGCCATCATTTTCTCAAAGAAAACTTGGAAGGTTATAAGAAAAAAAATCCATTCTGAAGGCCAGACAAGCCATTTAGTTGACCTTTGCACTAAGTTACTCTCTCATTCATATTTTTAATCCATAAAAATATTTTTTTTAAAAAAAGGGAATCAAGACACACCAACAGACTAACAAGACTCCCCTGTTAAGTTCCACAGGGCACCAAATACCAGGCCAGATAGTGCATCTCCAACTCTGGCATGGACCAGGCATTGGCCTACACACCCCATTTCTTATTTTGCCAACCACAAGAAATAATCACTGAAGACTTAGAAATCAAACTCCTACTTTGGAGCAGAAATTAACTTCTAACATTAAAAGCATACAGGAAATATATGAAGCCAGCGTGCACCTACATCAAAGCTGACTTCAGTTCCAAAGCTCATTTTATCTGCAAGCAGACCTGGCTAAAGCAAAGCCAGGCAAGGGCAGGAGCTCTCACTGCTTCCCTGCAGCCAGGCAGACTCCTAAGCTGAGGAAATGTCCTCCCA
This sequence comes from Pitta sordida, assembly GCA_013390025.1. Classification (NCBI taxonomy): domain Eukaryota; kingdom Metazoa; phylum Chordata; class Aves; order Passeriformes; family Pittidae; genus Pitta; species Pitta sordida. Next base: position 238,511 of record WEKX01015856.1, read on the forward strand.
TTCGGTTCCCAGACTACAGCTCTAATCTTTTGATAACACGAGATCATGCTGGGTTTCTCATTACAAATGGTAACCTCAGGGATTAAACAGCTGCTTTGGCAGTAATGACTGGGGAAGGCACTCGGATGTCTTAAGTAGCTGCTGCTGCTTCCTCACTTGACTGACATCACCGAGCATTTCCACTACTGCAGGACAGGAAAAGCCTTCCCTCGAGGTGGGGTTTGTGGCTGGGACTTGGGAGGAGTTTCCAAAGCCAAAGACACGACAGCTCCCGGGCACGGGTGACTCCACAGCACTGGGAGCTGGAACACGGCATGAACAATGCGAACTGGGCTGGCTGACTGAGAGGCAAGTTTGCTGCAGACACAAAGCCAATTCAGGACCTTGGCACACACTTCAGACTGGCTCATAATGTAAAAGACAGCTCAAAAAGGCAGTTTAAACCAAATCTAAACTAAAGGCCCAATAAAAGCACTACAGTTGCTGCTTCAATGGGGGATTCCCAAGTCTTCAGTCACATTCCAAGACATGGGGCTTTAAGTATCAGGAAATAAGTGGAACAGCTCTGGTAACCCTGCAGGGAAGGCCCCTTTAACTGACAGGGCCCAGAACTGCCCGTTTTTCAATAACTGGTTTGCAGAGCTCTTCCAGGACTCCTCTTCCTGAGAGGTCTATTTTAAGTATTTGCACGACTCCTGAAGAGTTCAAATTATTCTTTCACATCAACTTCTGGGCATTTAGATCTTAAGACCCGTCCATACACTTCAGAATCACAGAATCACAGAATATTCTGAGTTGAAAGGGACCCACAAGAATCATCAAGTCCAACTCTTAACACTGTTTCCCTGGCGGGAATTGAACCCGGGTCTCCCACACGCCAGGTGGGAACACTTTCAGTATGGGAATTGACAATGTGAATTCTGCTCCTTTTGCTTCCTTCCCCACACATCAGGGGGTGTTCTCGTGAGAGCACGCTTGGAACTACCAAGTGCTCCAAACAGTTTTTGCTTGCATTGACTGAACTTCACGCAGGAAATTTAAACAAACACGGTGTGTACTGACAGACAATATGCTTTTATATCCTTAAAAGCAGAAATTCCCACCGCCAAAAAAACCCAACAAAACCCAGCAAACCCCAAAACGCAAACCACAATAAAAAAAGCGATTGTAACGGTAAGACACTTTCACCGCGGAAATAAACCCGCTGTGAAAGCGCGGTTCCTTCCCAGGCTAAATGACCCAAAATGCAGTCCCGCTACGCACGGCACGGGTCGGACGGCGGGCCCATGTCACCAGCTACTCCTGCTGTCACCCCCTCCCCGTGACAGGGCCTGCGGCGGGCGGGTGCTCACCTGTTGATGAAGCCGTAACCGTTCCTCACGTTGAACCATTTCACTGTTCCCAAAACCTTCGTTGCTGCGGGAAGGGCAGAGGGGAGAGGGGCGGGAGCGGCGCGTCAGGGGCACGTGGCGGGGCGCGCGCACAAAGGCCCCGCGTGGCGGACATCTTGCGCCGCCCCGCCCCCACCCGGCACGCGGGACCAACGGCCGCGGGG
>WEKX01015856.1:240499-257269 GCA_013390025.1 Pitta sordida
ATCGCACGGGGCCACAGCGCTGACACCCCACCCCACCCCCCCCACGAGCATCCCGTCCTGCCCGGAGAGCCGGGGGCAGCTCCTCACCCCGAGCTCTTCCCTCCAGCCAGGCTGTCGGCAAAGCACCTCTGCTGGGTCCTTTACCGTGTGGAAGCCCTTCTCCAACCACCACTTCTCAGCCCCTCTTTACTTCTTTCTCCTGTATGTCTTCACCTTACAGCGGCTTGGAGATATCCAACATCGCTGCTGAATTCCCCAGAGGGAAGGTCCAGTGGTAAACCACAGCTTACTGTCCTGGGGCACTTGAAAAATGTGGTTGTTGGCCTCATAATCTCAGCCCTGCCCTTGGCTATGTCATCCCTCCCCCATAAGAGGAGGGAAAGGTCTCTAGGAGAGAGACTATCTTTGCAACCAACAGGTATTCCCCTCAGGATCAGCATTTCCAGCATCACATACAAATCAGTTCCTCACATTCTACCATGGCCAGGTGAGGCCCTCCAATGGGGTGAAGGCCACGCCACCACAGAAACTCATGGGGATTTATGAACACTGGGCATTTTCTCAGCAGATCTCCAATCCAGTTAACAAAGGAAAGGGCTTGAAAACAGTAACACAATCCCCCAAGGACCTGCACCACAATGATGACCTGGCTAAAGAAGCTAGAATGTCGAAAGACAAAAGTGGATGGTGCTTAGTGAATCACCCCAAAAATAACCTTACAATAGAATGGAAACTAGGGAATACACTGGGCAGGGATCTGAGATCGAGAAAACTCCAATTCTGTGAGAGACTCCGTGGTGATGCCAGGGCTGTGCACCTAGTGAAACTGTTGTCCCCAGTAATGTCTTTAGGGGGTAACTGCAGAGCCTGGAAGCAACTCTGGCCTTCAGAGGAATGCGGCCTTAAAAAACAGTATCTCCAGCTGCAGCATCCCCAGCTGGAGTATGATGGTGGAGCTGAGAGGAGCTCCATCCTCTGCTCTACAGCAGGAGATTCCAGGACTTGCTACACACAACGTAAAGCTGACATCATAATGGGAGAATTTAACCCAAAAATGTGGTCTTTAAGAAAACTTTCAGGCAGCAAGTAAGGAACAAGACACACAAGTTAGAAAGCTGAAACCCTGCACATTCCCTGTTGCAGAGAAATAATACATGTAGAATATAATTAGCCACTAGAACAGCATTGAAAGAGGTCGTAATGGAGTTGCTGCTGTTAATTAATCTGGAGAAACTGTGACCCTCATATGCGGGAAGTGAGACCAGCTGAAGGCAGTGATATAAATACCGAATCACAGAACCAACTTGGTTGGAAAAGACTTTTTGAGATCATCAAGTCCAACCTATGACCCAACACCATCTCATCAACTAAACGCTGGCACTCAGTGCCACATCCAGGTTCCTTTTAAACACTTCCTGGGACAGTGACTCCAACACCTCCCTGGGCAGTCCACGCCAGTGGCCAATCACTCTTTCTGGGAAGAGTTTTTTCCTGACATCCTGCCCCAACTTCCCCTGGTGCACCTTGAGACTGTGTCCTCTAATTCTGTCCCTGGTTGTCTGGGAGAAGAGATCGATCCCACCAGGCTACACCCTCCTGTCAGAGAGTTGTAGAGAGCGATAAGGTCCCCCCTGAGCCTCCAGGCTGAGTCCCCCCAGCTCCCTCAGCTGCTCCTCACAGGAATTGTGCTCCAGCCCCTTCTCCAGCCTCGTTCCCCTTCTCTGGACATGTTCGAGCATCTCAACATCTTTTCTAAACTGAGGGGCCCAGAACTGGACATGGCACTTGAGGTGTGGCCTCACCAGTGCTGAGTACAGGGGAAGAATCCCTTCCCTCTCCTGCTGCCCACATTGCTCCTAATCCAGGCCAGGATGCCATTGGCCTTCTGGGCCACCTGGCCACACTCAGGCTCCTGCTCATCCTGCTGTCACTCAGCACACTCAGGTCCCTTCCTGCCTGGCTGCTCTCCAGCCACTCTGTCCCAGGCTGTGCTGCTGCAGGGGGATGTTGTGTCCAAAGTGCAGAATCTGGCACTTGGACTCGTTCAATCCCACACTGTTGGATTCTGCCCATCTCTCCAGCCTGTCCAGGTCCCTCTGCAGAGCCCTCCTACCCTCTAACAAACCAACATTCCCCCCCCAACTTGGTGTCACCTGCAAACTCGCTAATGCTGGCCTCAGTCCCCTCATCCATATCATCAATAAAGAGATCAAACAGGATCGGGCCCAACACTGATCCCTGCGGACACCACCAGTGACCAGATGCCAACTGGAAGCAGCACCATTCCCCAGGACTCAGACAGTTCTTAGCCCAGCCCAGAGGGCAATACATCAGTCTGAAAAAGTGCTGCTGAACCTGGACCCAGAAATAAATTGGGTTCTCTGGTAAAAAATCACAGAATCACAGAATATTATGAGTTGGAAGGGACCCACAAGGATCATCTAGTCCAACTCACCACCTAACACCCGTACAGAGACCGAGAGCACATCCCAGAGCACAACACCAACCTAGATCCCTCACAGTCTAGCAGGCCACTCCGAGCCGGAAGGGGCCCAGAGTCATCCAGCCCTACACCCCCCGGCTAGACCATGTCACTAAGCTCCTCGTCCAGTCTTCTCTTAAACACCTCCAGGGATGGCGACTCCACCACCTCCCTGGGCAGCCCATTCCAATACGCAATTACTCTCTCCGTGAAAAAACAAAAAAGTGGTGAATTTGGGCACCAGCAGCCAGAATTGCGAACTCCAGCACTGGAGTGGCAGGCAGAGCTCCCTGAGGCATCTGATCCAGCCTGTTGGGCATCTTCAATCCTTCTTTCACAGGAGAGCCTCCTGCAAAGCATGTATGGGGCTGAGGAGGAAAGGACTGGCATGTTTGTGCTTTTTTTATTACTTGGTGTTCTGCAGGTACAAGATGAGATGCCTTAGGCTGGAGGGGAGTGAGTGTTCTGAGCTTGCTGCCAGGACTTCAAAGAGCCATGAGAAAAGAGCACAGCCAAGCCTGTGGAACCTTCATCCAGCACATCACCCATCATTGGGCAAGGCCCAGCTCAGGCACAGACTGCACCCCACACCTGCTGCCCAAGGAGGGATGAGACCTCTCAGAATGGGATGAAGCAGATGCATGTGGCAGAACATCCTCTCTCCTCTTTACCTTTAAACAGCTGCATGATAAGTTCCTGCTACTACTACCCCAGCAGTAGAGGGTAGCTCCCAGCCCCATTGTGGGTGAAGAAAGGCAGTTTTTCCACCAAGCTACAGCCTCAGCTCTGCTCTCTGCACCACACAGAACAAGCAGCCCCAGTTTCACTCCTACAGCATCACCATTCTGTTTCCCAGTCCACAGCTCTGCCCAAACACCCTTGTAGCAGCTGGGTGAACTCCTCCAACACCCATGGCCTAACAGCCCAATGGCCTGGTGCTACCAGGTGCCAGCTGACAAACACTTGTTTACATCAGAACTCACAGCCCAGCACTCACTCTCTCCAATCAATCTGTGCTATACCAATTCCTTGTGTCTCAGTAGAGCTGCACAAGGAAAGGCTCTGGAGACTCCCACGAGGCAATGAACCTCTCTGACAGCCAGGCAGTCTTAGTTACCTGCCGAGTGAAGGGGCTGCTGCAACACAGCTCTGCCAAGCTCCCTTCCCTTCCTTCCTTCAGTAACACAGACTGAACTAGCCAGGGACAATGCATGTTGCTGAAGAGGCTACAGCTCTTCTTACCTGGAAAAGAATCCATTTCCATATGTTAACTGGTGTGCACTGCATACACGTTTTAAAAAATTCTTTATTTACATTTCAAAATGTTAAAAATAAAAATAATTAAAAAAAAAAGGATGCCCATTATTAATTATTAATAATTTCAGGAGAACGTCAAGAGCGTGGATCTGGCTTGTGGGAAGTGGAGAGGCTGGCTGGAGCTGGGATTGCACAAAGCCAGCATAGGTCTAACCACTGATGTAGAACACTGAAAGGAAGAAGAACACAAACGCTAGACAGCCATTCCCAATCCATCCTAAGACAATAAGGTTGTGCAATGACGCTGAGGGCTATGCAGAGATTTTAAGCGAGTGCCAGTTGCTGAATACACCAGCTTTCATCATCCAGAAAACTCAGGAGTCTTCCTGGGTTTGCTGCCAGACAAGCGCATCTACCTCTGAACTTAAAAACTACAGTGCCTGTTTCTCTCAGTTGGTTTTCAAAGATCTTGAAAAGTAGCTGATGTGACCATCTGACACAGGTAAGGCAAAAGCTGTTCTCATCCCCAGGCAGCTGAGACATCAGGGTGCAGCAAGGCTGTCCCTAAGAGCTGGCTGGGAAACAAGCAAGGTGGCACCAGCCTTGTACCTAGGAATGAAAACCTTCCAGTCTCAAGCTGGACGTTAGCTAGAGATCCTGCACTCCGAACTGAAATGATGGACAAGTCTGGGCCTGAGGACAACCCTAAAGGGGACCCAACCCATCTGCACAGCTCTGCCCATCTGCAAGAAAGCCTGTTAGGAAGGCTGTCCCTATCCTCAAAAGCCTGTAAATGCCACCAGAGGTACCAGGGGAATGGAACAATGATTCCATTTCCTGTTGTCACTTTCTCAAACAGCAGGAGCGCTGAAGAGTCTGAAGTGCTGCCGATCTCTAGACTATTTCATGGGCAATTCCAGCTGTCTTTGGAAATGACTTAATGGAAGGTAAAAAACTGTTGGGGATTTGATTTTGTCAGAATCTGCTTGCTTGCTGAAATTTTGAAAAAATCAGCAACCATAGGGCTGATTTTTGACAACCTAACAGACTGAAATTTAGACAGATTTGTTTAAAGACATGTGTTTTTTACAGTAAAGTGAGCAGACAAATGGAACCAGAATACTGTATGCTAGCCTGAGCCTACTGGTTTAGCCAAAATGAAGCCCGAATAACAGTAAATAGTGGAAATGTCTCCATTCAGCTAAGGACAGTGGTATTTTTTCCAAGGTAAGACTATGCAAGATGATTCCTTGGTCCTTCAGGGGCAGTGGTCCTACAGCTGTACTGAGGAAAGAGGCTCAAATCCTCCCTTTCTCCTCTCCTTTTCTTGACCCCTGCTTGCCCCACCCATGGATGCTCTGCTTTTTGTAGCAGCTTGAGACTTCACCAACCTGCAGGCCAAAGTGGGGCTTTCCAACCCCTAGGCTGCCTGGGTAATGCCAGCCAGATTCCTGCTGCAGTTCCCTTTCATCTGCTTTCTAAAGTTGAGGTTTCAAGGCAGACTAACCCTATGCAAGGAAGAGCCCTCACAACTCCATCTTTCCCTTGGCTGCAGCTGCAAAAGCTCAACCCTGCTGTGCTGCCTCTAGTGTTTGTGCAGCATAGAGGGAAGCCAGTTCAGGGATTTGAGCTGGCAAAAAACAAATGCTGTTGGAGAAGCATTTTCTGGTGTTTCACTGACCTGAGACAGCTATCTGCAGGCTCAAAGGAATGTGAAAGTAAGTCAAGAGAAAAGTAATGAGCAGAGCAGCCCAGAGTTAACAAACCTGTACCTGTGAAGACTGAAACTCTTCCCACATTATTGTTTCATCACATTTCTCCACACTGAGAAATCACAACTGGCAGCTTGGGTTTGTTGTTGGGACCCGTAGGCACATTCTGGGGACAAACAAATACAGACTGTTAAAAGTTATAAAAGCACAGCAAACCTGGCCAATGACATGTACTGGAAGAGTGGTTAAGAGATGTCTGTGTAACACGAGAAACAGGGAATTCTGAAGAACAAAGAAGCACCGTTATGTATTTTGGCAACAGGCTCGGCCATAAGCTGGCAAATTCTCTCTGTGTGCAGAGGTTTGGGACACAGACCACAGGCTGGTTCTCTGAATGGGAGGGAAGGAACAGAGCACAAACTGGAGAGCTCCTCATGAGATACAGCAGGCACCATGTCACTTGAGACTGCTCCACCTTAAATCTTTTACAGTTACTATAAATAGCTGCCATATGCAAAACAAATTTGTATTTATACAGAAAGGGAGAGACACTGACAAAGCAACCATCATTCTGAACCTCATGATATGCTGGGCTCGGCTGTTCTTCCCCGAGTCTCAAATTTACTTGACTTTGTTCTCACTGCAGTGATGCCCAAAGCAGGCTCACAACCCTGCAGCAGTGCTTCTGGCCAATGGGTTATACCATGCTGTATAGCTCCTTCCATGCAACCTGTCCTCAACACCCAACAGCTCTGTGCTTGCCCCACTTTTTAGATTAGAGGCTCTTATTAGCATTATTCTACACGTGTGTGCCACGGAATCAGTGCCCACCGTCTCAAAGAACTTGCAGCTATTTGTTAAATCTACTCGTTATCCTGCTCTGACACCAGGCAAGATGTTGGCAGCTATCACCACCCCTGACCAAATTTATCTTCAGCTCCTGGAATCCCATCAAGAGATTATTTTAATTTTTCTTATTAAACATGCTGATCACAGATCAGCAGAATTGATGATTTTGCATCCACAGAGTAATTCCAGGCAATGGCACAAAAGTGAGGTGCTTTACACTCTTGTCTGAGCTGCTGATGCAACAACTTTTTAATTCAGCTTCCTGAACAAATGCAAAGCAAATAAAGCCCCAAGAATGCAATTCCCATGCAAAGACTACCAGATCCACAAGAGACCAGCATTTCCAAAGCCAACCCATACAGCCTGTGCTTCACCAGTTTTCCTTCTGTTATAATGATGACAACTGATAATACCAGTTACCAACACTGGTACTCCCTGGTGTCCTGTAAACAGACAGCAGGAGAGAACAGGACAATTCTTGCTAATCCTGCACATGACTTCCCAACATGTGTGGAAAAATAGGCATATTCAAACTTACTTCAATTTTTCTCATGACCAACAGCCCATCGACAATTTTACCTGGAATGAGAAAATTGATCCATTTCAATATGGACCTTTTTTACCTTTGCTCCCCCCACCCATCACAGGTACATGCATTTTTGCCCCTCCTGAAAAGCCTTGTGTAGCTATTGGGCACTTTAGGGTTTGTTACCAACCTTGAAACCGATACAGGAAACAATCCCTCTTCAGACATTTGCCACACTCAGCACAGATTAAGTGCCGTGTCCCATTGCAGGTGAGTAGAAATCTGGGGTTTGAGACCTACTGCCACCAGCTGTGCTGCCATCCAGCACAAACTGCCTTCCTATAAACACAACCCTTGTACTGATGCAAAACTGGCAATGAACAGTATCAGTGCTACTTAAGAATTAGGGGGAGCATTAAGTAGGCCATCAGCTTAAAGCTGGCCTGGAATTCCTACAGCTCAAGCAGCAGTAAATGCAATTTAGCAGATGCGGTTTCACAGAATTATTGTCCAAAAACTCTGCTGAAAGCTCTTGGACAGTGGAAAAGAAAGAGAACTCTTCACTGATCTGTGCACCTTCTGCACTGACATGAGGATTTGCGTAGAAACACAATACACTGATCACAGAACTGAGCTGGTTTAAGGGTAACTAGGGAAAAAATTATAAATTTCGACAGTGATTTATCACAGTATCAGGCACAAGCAAGAAAAGAAGAATGAGCAGTCCATACAGTGGTTGGGCACTGCCCAGGCTCCCCAGGGTTTGGTCACGGCCCCAAGGCTGCCAGAGCTCAAGAAGTGTTTGGACAACACTCTCAGGCACATGGTGGGATTGTTGGGGTGTCCTGGGCAGGGCCTGAAGTTGAATACTATGATCCTTGTGGGCTCCTTTCAGCTCAGGATGAGTCGCACCCCATTTATTTTAACAGCTGCCCCATAGGGATGTCTGTGACCTGGCACTCCAGGACTCTGCTGCAGGTACTTACCAAACACAACATGTTTCCCATCCAACCAGTCACACTTGGAGCACGTGATGAAGAACTGGCAGCCATTGGTGCTCGGGCCACTGTTTGCCTGGGAGTTGAGAATGGCAAAATACAAGTGTACAATTTCAGAGTGGCCAAAACTGAAGGCAGACATATCTCAAATATGAAAGAGCTGTTGCTTTAGACCAGCTTATTTTTAGCTTATTGTTACACAAATCAAAGCAAGCAAGATACACATCTGGTCATGCCAGTATGCACAACAGCCATGTCACCAACTTTTTACTATATTTCTACAAAGGCACATTCAGCACAAGACTGAGCTGAAGTACAGGCTCTTGAGCACTCTCCTGAAAAAAGGCTGAACTTCTTGGTGAACAATTCTTACTGACTGCAGTATTGTCCTGAGAAAAACTGAAAGCCAGGAACTAGTGAACCCCCTGCCAAAAGCAGCTGATTTCTGCTATTAGGGAGGTTTCCTCAGAATAAAAATAAAAAAAGGTGTCTGTCCTCATGATCAGGAGAAAGGTAATAATCATATTGGCACAGGGCTCACAGGCACAGTGGGATGCAAATGTGAAATTTAATTCACATCTGAGTGCAACACCCAGAGCACTTGCACTCTGTCAAGAAAGAAAACATCTCTGCAAGACTGAAGTCCATTTGCAGCGTTGACACCCAGGAGCTTTCCTTGCTGACAAGTGAACTGGGCAAGCTCTGCAGCTGCAGGACTGCCCAGGATAGGGACACTTTGACTTTCTACTTATTACTAGCCACCTTCAGAAGGGTCCACCTGGGATTCATTGCTCCTGGTATCCATGGTTTGACCCAGCAACGTGACTTCAGAGCCATGCCACTTTAACAAAGCTGGCAATATTGTAGTGGATCCCTTCTTCCCCACCACAGTACACTGGGCTGCTTAGCTGTGCCATGACACCTCTTTTTGGGCCACGTTTGAATTGGAAGAATAGCTAACCCAAATGACTAATGCCCTAAGCAAGTGGTTTTAAGGGCACAGCAGCTGAAAGAGCTGGAGAAGCAGCAGTTGTGAATAGAACACTGAAGCACTGGCTCCATTTCCTTTCTATTCCAAAAGTCAGGGTATTTTTCCTACCATACAACATGCAACGTTTGCAGTTTCTTCTGTGTTGAACAGGAAGGGCTGTTGTGAAAGATACCAGGGTAACACTGCTGTGGCTTTGGAACTCCTGTATATTTCTGGTTCATCCTTACTGAGGTCAGTGTCTGGGAACAGTATTAGGGAAGAAGAAAATCCCACCACTCTCCACTGTAAGAATCAAGCTCTTCTGAAAGCTGATCAAGCCATGCTTGTCCCAGAGCTCCAACAGGCAACACAGAAAGGACGATGCAGGATTGGGACTATTGAGTTACTCAAGATATTAACCCATGAGTAGCCTTCTGACTAGTAGTAACAAAGCAGGTCTTCCAGACCTCACACCCAAAGATGGAGATTTCCATTGCCCATCAAATAATGTATACACTTAGGAAAAAGGTCCAGAGAAAATACCAAAAGCCTTTTAGTCTTTCATGTCATTATTGCACACTCACCATAGAGAGCAGGCCAGGAGCAGAGTGTTTCAGCTTGAAGTTTTCATCTGCAAAAGGACCCCTGTATATACTGGCTACTCCAGTGCCATCTCCCTGCACAAGAGAAATGCCCAGTCAATCACAGCATTTGATCTGTAGCAACTGCTGTAGAGCAATTCAATTTAAAAATTAAATTTAAAATCCCCAAGCAAGAGGAAGGGGTTGAACTCAGCCCAAAATGGATGCTGTATGGCCATTTAAATACACCGTCAGTGAACACATTCAGTGTTTGATTTCTGAACAGGAACAGCAGCTGTTACACTGTTCATTGCTCGCCATCCATATGTTGGCAGAAGCCCATGGGGGTAGTAAGTGTTAAGTCCAGGCCTCCCAGAGTGAGGTGGAGGCTACAGATTGCTTGGTACAGACCCACCTAGACTTGGTAGAGAAAAAGGAGGGGACAAAAGTATGGGCAAATGTGACAAAGAAAGCAGAAGTGGTTGCATGGAAAAAATCAGTTCAACTGATTTAAGAATTTCATCTTGCTTTCTTTGACTTTACTAGAAAAAGGTAAGAAATCTCTCTGTTCTGCAAGGACAGTTTCTAAAATAAAGGTTTTCTAGGTCTTGCCGTACTTTCCACGAAGTCCAAACAACTTGCACTGAACTACAAGCCCGAGCACTCGGATCTCAACACACTTATAAAAGAAAGCAGCAGAGGCTGTGACAGCTGCAGGTTGTAGGCTCTAACAGCCCACAAGTTCAGAACTCTGCAGAAGCTGACACATGGCTCATGTCAGACATGTTGCCTTAGGGGACTTCTGAAAGCCACCCTGTCCTTGGGTCCAGCCTTGCAGAGACACTCCTGTATGATGCCAAAAGGACCGAGCATGGACCCTTCAACAGAATGGCGTTAAAAATGCTGCAGGGAGGAGTGCTCCAGGGAAAACTACAGAAGCAATGCAAATAGGTACCTCTGGCATGGTCACTTAAACTTACGATTCTGACAGCTACGTAATTCCATTTCTGTGTTGATTTTCTCTTTCTGTGTCACTTTAGACTCATTTCTACTGCCTTGTCGCAATCTGTCTCACTTCCTTGCCTTTCTGCTTAACATACATGACCTTTATTAGGCCAAAGTTAATAGATAACAATAAGATGCCAGTAACATACCACATGCAACACTACATCCTTTGCTCTGCTTCTTTTCCTCCTGTTCTCTCTGGTTTACTTAAACTGTTGGCTCTGAGACAGGAACATACACCATGTCTCAGGAGTCAGTGTGACTATGCTTGATCCCCAAATGACTTTGTAATACTATATAAATTCCAAATACTGGAGCAATCTGTAGTTTGTTAAGGTGCAGTAAAAGTAATAAAGCCCACTGGGGCATCTGAGCAGTGTCACAATTAGCAACTACCTCAGAGTCTGGTCTGGCTGAGCCACTCACTGAGTGGTCAGTTCTCTCAGTGACTTCATACAACCAAGTCTTATATTAAAAAAGCTTTATCACTCCCCTCATATGTTGAAACACTTCCAAAATCAAAGTAATTTTACTGGGTCCCAGGACAGTGAAGAAATCCTGTGGCCCTTCAGCCTTTCCCATACACTCTGCTTATCCCCAAGCCAGAGCACAAGCACCACTGTCGGCACAGTCTTTTCTATTTGGAGACAATTCAGCAACAAAAAGTTAGTTTTGACTTAAATGACCTCTTTCACTATAGGGTCTGTACTCAGGGTCTCTCTACAAAGCTAGTAGAAATCCAAGCACTTCTTGTTTGGAGGAGGACAACAGAAGGGGGAAGGAAAAGCACCTTTGCAAGTTTTAAAAGCCTCCAGCAGTATTTGCCAGGCTACTGTAGAGAGGAAATATTCTGTGAAGAAGAAAGTATGTTCACCCAAGGCTCCAGATTTGTTTTCAAGCACATTATTGTCTTTTGCAGTAAGACGGCAGCAATGCTGCGAGGACATCTCCAGTTACCACTGCATACCTCAAAAATGAAAGAGATCCCACAAATCAGCACAGACTCCTGGAAACAGCTGCACATTATACAAGACAGGAAAAGGACAAAAGGAGCACAGGCATACATACATTTACGAAGTCACCTCCTTGGATCATGAAATCCTTTATTACCCTAAAGAAGTAAAACAACACTTAGTTCTCAGTGGACAAAGGCCTCAGGAAGCTCAGTGTAAAGTAAAAAGTTCTGCCTCGCTGTGCAACAGAAGTTAACAGTCTGTGAATGCTGCAGCCTAAAATCTACAACAAATTAGTGGTTGCTATCAGGTCATTTGGAACCCATTGCTGTTCACCAAGGAATAGTGATTCGGTGACAGATGCCAGACAATAATCTCTGACCTGGCACACCAAGAACAGGAGATTCTTCCCAGTGACACGAGCATACACACCTGACAGCAACCCCAGATCCCCCACAGCCACAGGAGTATGACATCAACCATGACCCATAAATGCCTTCAACATCATTAATACCTTGAGGCAGGACCTAAAACCTGTCTGGTTGAGGTTGTTATTTAGTGCCTAAACAACAGTAGATTAATTACCTGTGGAAAGTGCTTCCTTTATAACCTATTGGAACACCATCTTTCCTGTAAGGAAGTAAAAAGAAAAATCCTTGCAACTTACTGGATACCATAACACAAAGTCCTCCCAGGAATTTAGAGTCCCAAATGGTTGCCCTATGCATTAGCAGCCACCTTGAAATATGTACAGCAAAGCACTGCAGCCTCTCAGCTGCTGCTGCCAAAGGCAAAAGGAAGCCTCAATGGGCTCTGCATGTGAAATGACTCAGTTCCCAGCAACATCCACACCATCATCTTCACAGGATCCCACTGCAACATGCAGCATGAGCAGGTGGGTTTTGCAGACAGGGCTTTTTAGGGCCACCTGGCCACGAAGCAAGACACATTCAAAACAGAAAACTCGTCATCTCCATGACTCACCGAGCCTCTCACAATTTCCTCAGAGCACATTTCTGCAACTCTTTCATTTTGCCCTGGTACAACACCAAAAAACATCCAGGCAATCCCTCTTCCACCTCACCCAGACCTGTTTCTCTAATGGACCATCTAAAAGGACACTATAACCCACTTACCTGAATTCACCTGTACAAAACTGCCTGGAAAACAAAAAAAGAAAGCAGAGTGTGAGGCACATGTGAATTCTGTATATCCACTTTTCTGATGGAAGTGGGATTCCAAACGCTGTATCTCTTAGCTGATGGCAGAACCGTGTGGCCAGGAGATCTCCACCACGGCACAAAGCAATGCCTGTCCTAAAGGCACCAAGCAGATCAGAGGCTTCTCAGAGGAAACAGAAGTGGACCGGAGTCCTTCCCCTTCCAGCCAGATGGACTCCCCAGAGGGCCTAGGATGCCACACTGCATCCCTATGAACAGAGAGAGATGCAAGAGCAGCTCGGGGGTTGGGAGAGGCTCTCCACCATCCAAAAAACTTTCCCGCACCAAAAAGCAGGGCCCTGGTGCAGGCTGCAGGGACAGTGGCTGCTCCTTACCTGAAGTTCTCTGCTGTTTTGGGTACAACATCAGCGAACAGCTCGATCTTCATGCGGCCGACCTCCTGAGGAGAAGGGGCCCAGGTGAGCTCTCCAGTCCTCTCACATACACCTGCCTGCCGGCCCCGGGCACCCTGCAGGCTCCCCCTGACGCAGCCCGGCTCCGAGACCTTCCCGACAGGCCCTGTGACCCCACAGCCCCGTTGCCCCTCCCAGCTCCGGCAATCCCCACGATGAAGCCCCGACATCCCCTATTCCCACAGCGCTCTGCACCCCGCATTTGCTCCGGCAGTCCCTCCCCGGGCACGGCCACTCCCCATCCCGCGGCCCCCCACCTGCCCGCCGATGGTGACATCGAAGAAAACCACCGGGTTGTTGGGGTTCGCCGCCAGCGCCGACATCGCGCCCGCCTCGGCAGGAAGAGGAAGTGACGGAAGCAGAACCCGGGAGGGGCAGGGCTGGGGTGAGCGTGGGAGTGGAGGCGTTCGGGGCTGTCCGGAGCTGTCCAGGGCTGTCCGGGCTTATCCGGGGCTCTCCGGGGTTATCCAGGGTTGTCCGGAGATGTCCGGAGCCCCGTCCCGAGTCCCATCCCGCAGGGGCAGGTCAGGGTCCCTAGAGCTGACCCCAGTACCGCACTCTGCGTGCTCCCCTGCCCGCCCACCTGGGCACACCCTGGCTGAACCTGACCCCGGGTACGCCCAGATGGGCGAGGAGGTCAATGGCACTTGCTCCACAGTGTGGCCCGTAGGACCAGGGCAGTGACTGCTGAGGCACTTTGAATCCGGGGGTCAGTTGTGGACCCTTCCCTACAAGAAAGACATTGAGGGGCTGGAGCGTGTCCAGAGACAGGAACAGAGCTGGGGAAGGGGCTGGAGCACTGCTCTGATGAGGAGCCACTGGGGAGGCTCAGCCTGGAGAAAAGGAGGCTCAAGGGGTACTTTCTGGCTTTCTCCCAACTGCCCAACAGGAGGAGGGAGCCAGGTGGAGGTTGGTCTCTTCTCCCAGGTAACAAGTGACAGGACAAGAGGAAGCAGCCTCAAGTTGTTCCAGGTGAGGTTCAGGTTGAACAGCAGAAGGAATCACTTAGCAGAAAGGGTTGTCCAGACCTGGCACAGGCTACCCGAGGTGGTGATGTAGTCCCTATCCCTGAAGGGATTCAAAAACCATGTGGATATGTCACTTGGGGACATGGTTTAGTGGTGGTCTTGGGAGTGCTGGAGGAATGGTTGAACTCAATGACCTTCACCAATTCCATGTTTGCAATACTGTAGTTAGGTCTGTGCTCGTTTTCAAGGTCTGAACAGCTGCCCACTGTTTCTAAGAGGAGAATACTAGTTTGGAAGTTGTAGTGTCTGCACACGATACCTGAGTGCAGCTGTCTGAGGACAATCAGTGCTGTAGCTGGGCCTTGCACTTTCCCTGTGGCAAGAGGGATGTGCATCAACCGGGCTCATACACAGCTGGACTGACTCAGAACACTTTTTTGCCACTTCAATGAAGTGGCAACGCCTTCTTTTTGCAAACCAAGAAAATCTCTTTCTGCATCTGCAGCCTGTGTTCACTGACAAGGTTTTTTCAGGGTGTTTCCTAAAGACTCTCATGATATTTTTTGAATCTTCTCAGTCTCTCCTTAGGTTGTGCAGTATCCAGAATGGACCTTCACACATACATGTCTTAGGTGGCTGGAGAACCTGTGCTCTGTTCCTTCTTTCCTTCTCGCCATACTGGCACATGAAGGTCCTGCTGACAGGCAGGTCACTGTTACTGCTTCCTGAAGGTGAAAATCAACTCACTGGTTTGTGTTGGTGAATTGTGTCCTTTAGTATGTCCTGACTGTGGTTTTGCTTTAAAAACCTTGCAGTTCATCTGAAGGTGCCTTCCTTTGCAGACCAGGGATGAGCCATGGTACAAGATGAATGATACCACTGTAGGTCTGTGTGACACGCCTTCTCTGCCAATCTTCATATTTACTCTTCTGTGCCAGATACTAACAAGTGTGACAGAATGTTCAGAATTCACTTGGTCTCCTGTTACTGACCCCATTGCTGTTGTCCTTTCACGGGTTTTGCTTTCTGTCCTAGGAGAGAACGACTTTTTGCCCGTGTAAGTTCTGTCTCTCGTGCAGTTCAACAGGACCTTTCTTCTTCCTCCTTGTCTGACACTAAACTGCGCTTGTGGAAATTGCCAGCTGTAAATTATCTGCTCTCTGAGAGGGGCCAGCTGTGGAAAGGAGCAAAATGGAGTCCTGAGAGAATATGAAAATGAGTCACTGTTCTGAGAGGGACAGACATAGCTGGAAAACCATGATCTATTTTTCAGTGCCCTGTGCTGCTTCATATTGTGCCAAATGCTGCCAGAAAACGACAGGCCTGAAGCCACAACGAGACTTCGAGAACAACCCCAGACTCAGATCATTGCTGTTTTTCCAGGCATGATTTGACCCCTGGGGCAGGTACTGAGTGCCAAGAGGCAAAGCTGTAGCAAAGCTGGATCAAGTGCTGAAGAGTCCAATTTCAGGAGGCATTGTAGGACTGAGAAATCAAGGAGGTGGAGAAAGCACACAGACACTGAGGAGGAGAAGACGCTGAACAGAAGCCAAACAGACACTCCACCCCCCAGGATGTGCAGAGCACCTTAGCCATCAGCTGGGTCGTGGCCATGGGAACTTGCTCAGCTCTTCTCGCAGGGAGAGAAAGAGCCTGGTGACAGCAGAAGCTCAGGAGAGGTGACATGTGGGAACAAACCTCACAACTCACATGAGGGTTATAAAGCAGGTATAAGGTTTAGTCTTGCACACAGAGGAAAGCAGTAAGCAGGGTTATATGCACCAAAGCTGTACATATTCATGACTAATCTATCCATATATGTACATCATACTTCCAAGAATAGGTGTTACATATTGCAATTAGTTCCAGGAACTCATAATCATAGGTCCCCTTTCAGTCTCTGCCCAATCCCTGAGGATTCTTCGTCCCATGTTTATTTCAACTTTCACTAAGAAACTGGTTTTGCCAGAAGCCAGCAAACCAGAGACTTGGGCCAAACATGTTTTTGTCCTGGGGCTGTTGGGATCCCTGGCCCTTGTTTTCATGTTTTGTTCTCTTGGTCCTATCTTATCTCTATCACTGTCTACCTCTACTAGTGCACAACTTAACTGCCTAGCTCTACCGATCTTCATGTTAGCTCCTTCTCCTCCAACTCTAAGGCCCCCTTTTCTTTCTCCTTAGCAAATTCTTTTGCTTTATACCAGGCTAGTTCTATCAAGAGTTCTCTGAAAATACTTTCCACTCCTGACTTTCCATCTCAACTGGTGTTTCTTCCACTCCTCATAACTGTCATTAGTATGTGTACACACCCATATTGTACATTGTGCTCCAATACATACTACAATCCCTGAAACTATAACCATGACTACTGCCATAAGAAGCTGCTTTAGCCAAACTGGGTTTGGTAGCCAAGGTATAAGCTTATCCCAGAGTTCTCAGAAGCTCCAGGAAGTGTCATCTTGGCTTACCTGATGTAACTCTTTTGTTTGATCCCAAATGGTTTGCAGATCTATATTAACACTTTGATTTTGACCTATATACATGCAACAGCTGGTATTCATCACTGTACACACGCCAATAGGTCTAAGGCCATTCTGTTTTGCATTACTATTTGAGATAGGCTGGAGACCTCTTTCTGAAGTGCTTGTATTGTGTTTGCTGTTTTGTTTTCAATATTTTCTATAACTCCCAGAGTACTTATTATTGCTTTTTCTAAATCACTCCAAACTGTGAGAAAAACCATCTCATAAGACTATGGAGAGAGGTGCTTCTTTCTACTAGTGGATTTTTATTTCTCCGGATTCATTTGAGGGGTTGTCCTAGGGTGGTGTGTATA